>BGPR01025734.1:2890-22118 GCA_013235015.1 Araneus ventricosus
TCACATACGTACGCATGCTTCATATATACGTATGACGTAAATTACATATGTACGTTTCAGACGTACGTTACATACGTACTCATGTTTCATACATACTTACGTTACATACGTATGAACGTACGTCACATATACGCATGTTTCATATATACGTATGACGTAAATTACATATGTACGTTTCAGACGTACGTTATATACGTACTCATGTTTCATACATACTTACGTTACATACGTACGCACGTTTCATATATACTTACGTTACACACGTACGCACGTTACATATATACGTATGACGTAAGTTACATACGTACGTTACATATGTACTTACGTTTCATGTATATTTACGTTACATATGTACTCGCGTTTCATGTATATTTACTTTACATACATACTCATGTGTCTCATTTAAACCTACTATCGATAGTTTCTAAACTATCGACTGAAAGAGCATCTATCGATAGTATCGCCTGAAATAAAACTATCGATACTATCGATAGTATCGAAACTATCGATAGTTTCAGTCGGTAGTTGGGAAAACTATCGACTGGACTATCGATAGCTGAACTATCGATGTTTAAGGAACACTAATTCAAAAGCTCAGAGGAAAGATAACAGAGATTTCTTACTCTGAGTTCAAAAGCCCCAAGTGCTACGAATTAGTGATGTGTCGTTCACTCCGGAACGAATCCGAGGCTCCGGATCCTCAAAAGGAACGACCGGATCCGATTCCGACCAAATGGAACGAATCCGCGGAATCAGATTCGTGAATCGGAATTCAGAATCACTGATTCGGATCCATAATTTTAGAGAAAATTATTAATTTTTTATTATTTATTTATTTATTTTATCCTGAAAAACAAAAAGATAATATTTCTTGTTATTGCATCATGTTTTCACATCTCCGCATCTTTCACAGCCGCATGTTTTAATTTTGGAAGCGTTTTAATCATTCCGCCCTAATTAAACGCTAATTAAAATAGCTTTATCTTTTGTAATTCTATAAATGATGAACCAGAATCAGCACAATTTTATTAACTATCATAAACACCACGGTTCCGTTCAGATTTTTTAATCTTCAAAGTTTTTTTTTTGTATTTTTATCCTATTTACGGACTCTAAAATTTTCTTCCGCTATTTTAAGCCCTTTTTTCTTTTTCACACTTGGGATATGGTAAACAAGCTGATTTCATAGAACATGCTAAGACTTCTAGTTTAAAAGTAGTCCTGGTGCTCTAACTGAATTTCATGACCATCTGCCGTCATTTTAATTAAAATCCTCTCACCTGCAATCTGTGTGAACAAAGAGTTTCGCAACTCATTTCGTGACTTTTTAACATTAGCCACCACAGTGCCAGATTATTCCCGAAATTTCACCTTTCTCAACTGATCGGCTCTCTTCCTATTTATATTTTAATTATTCCCCCAACTAAAATGGTTAAAATTATTAAAATTGTTATAACACCTGGATTTTTGCAACTATAGAGTCAAAAATTTCAAGTTATGCTCACCATCCTAATATGTTCTGATTCACTACAGTTGCATACTGAAAAGTTGAAAAGCTTTATTTACAGCGTTGTTCGGTCTGATTCGAACATAGGAAATTTACACTCTCTTTTAGATAATCATTGTTGTTTTTGACACGGTAGCATTTCCAAAGTATTTTATTTGTAAATTTACAATCATTAGTCATCCTTGAGATCCGTATATCTGGATTAGTTATGAAGATTTGTTGGAGTTCACAAGCTTACATAACCTCAGAAATATAGCTGAAAATAAATCCGGTTTATAACAGGATAAAAAATTTCCATCAAAATAATAAACTGGAAGTTGTATCACGTAATATATATCTTTCTATACTTTTCTCATCATTTCGACCATTCTTTGTTACAGACAGAGAGAAAAATAGTACTGAAGCCATCTCTTATATTCACTATATGCGGTTCATTCTCTCAGAAGCCAACATAAACTAGCTAAAACAGTAATTTACCCTTACTTATCAGTTTTATGACAGCATCAGCTCTCAATTCAAGTTTGTATTACTTGTAATCTGTCTATTAAAATCTTGGAGTTTTTTACAAATTTGTTCATAAAAACCATTTAACTTATCTATATACGCAAATCCATATGCTTTTAGATTAGAGATTGATTTCGAAATTTAGGAATGACTTTTATAAAATTATTCGTCATTTTCATTTTTCCATCCATACTGAAAATGCCAGTCATTAAACTTTTCCTGCTGGTGTGGCGTGGAAGTTTGGAGAGGAGTTAATTGATATCTTTACTTAGAATATTATATCATCTCAAAAATAAATAATTCATCCAAAGGAATTTTATTTTAATTCCGTATGAAACAAAATTTAATATTTTTGATGGATTTTTTTTTAAAAAGATAGAAAACATTACTGCAGCTTTTACGCCACGGAAAGCAAAGAAACTTAGAACTACATATCCTTTGATCGTTCATTTAATTCTTATCTTAAACAACTGAACTAAACAATTATGATAACTTCAATGCTCTACATTTTCACTAACGCACTCAATATTATTAAATATCCAGACTTTCTGCTTTTGTTACGAACAAAGCACAATATCACATTCACAAAAATTAAGCAGGTCAGTAAAAGAATGATTTTTTCTAAAGAATTATTCTTTATTTAACAATAAATAGTTATCTCACTTCATTGATGCAATAAGGTTATATCAGATTGTTAAGTCTCAGTACATTTTTGAGTAAACGCATCAAGTAGAATAATCTTTAACTGAAAATAACTTTTAACATAAAGCGAAAGAAAAATTTTAATAAATTTGGCACATTGCAAAATTGGAAAAAAACCCATTCGCACCATACTTTAAAAACCAAAACTCCCTTCTTTGAAATCCTTTTTAGTAAAAAAAAAAAACAGTCAGGAAAATTTTTTTATGATTTTTCGTTCTAAATTCAAAATTGCCACCACAAAAATAATTTCATTTCTTAAAGCTCGATAAGAAATAAAATTACTTTCAACTAATCAAGTGGAATGCCGAAAACTAAATGTTTTTTGTCCACACTTTTGTCCCTTTCATTAATACTTTTTTTTGAAAATCTTACTGTAAGTCTTTTCCGTCTTGGGCTACACACATACGGCTCATGCCTTATCTATACAGTAAAACCAATTAACACCTGATGGGGCTTCACTTATCTTCTCCTTGCTAGACCTCCCAACGACTGTGAAATTGTTCCCACGTTATTCCTCCGGAATTGAGAGAATTCTAAACATATATGTTAGGAGAAATTAATTCTTATTTTTTCTCAGTAGAAAAAAAGTACTGACGTGCTACTAAAATTGTTTGATGTAATTAGTTTAAAAATATGCTTATCATTTGCAGAAAATAAATGTCCTTATTTGGGTATTTTATCATTTGGGGTAAAAACCAATTTTACTATTATGCACGCACATTAAGAAACAAGTGGACATTGTGGTTCCCCCCCCCTCCTCTCTTTTAAAGTGATTGGGAAATAAGGCTTGTTATTTCCATCGACTCCCCTGCCTCACATGAAGTTTTCTCACATTACCAATCAACTTCCCGTCACACATGGGGTGACTGAATAGGACGGGAGTGGAGAGGGATGTAAAATGATATGCCTGGTGATTACAGTACATACAGGTGATGAAATCCTAATCTTTTATGGCCGAAAGCTCTGGAATCTTGGCGCGTTATCTGAGATATCTGCTGAAGACAACGGGTAGTGAATGAAATCAAAAACTGAATACAGAAATAATTGAAATAAAAAAAATTCAGATATAATGAAGTAGAAAAACATTTTTAGAAGAAGGTAAAAACAAGCACACATAACATAATTTTCTATTAGTTTTACAATTTTACCTTCAGGATGCTTCTTCTACATGATCACATCAGCGTGCCCATGCTCTACATCTAAAAGTTGGGAAAGTAAATTTTCCGGAAGCTAAGTTTTTAAAAATAAAATCTTGTCAATCTCCCTTTTTAATATGAAGTTATTACTAATAATTTAAAACGAGACAATTTGGGACATTTAATACATATCCTAGAGACTTGTTCAATCCAGGGCAAAGAGCTGAAACCAGGACTGTCCTGTCTACTTCAAGACACCTAGTTCCTTTAATAGTAGCTGCCTGTAAGGTAAAGTAAAATTCTGCTAAACCCATACCAGTCGGAATGAGCTGAACCCGTACCAGTCGGAATGAGTATGAATGAATGTCTGGTGTTAACTTATCCTTCGAACCCTAAAAAAATATGTTGTACTGCAAATATTTTTGTTTAACATTTTTTATTTAATTTTTTGTAGCTATGAAGAAAAAATTTCGTTTATTTACAAGTGAACGATTTAAAACATTTTGGATATCTCCACCCTTTACAGTGGCTAAGCTTACTTTTTGCTGGCTCTCATTGCCACTTAAAATGTTGTACAATACTAAAAATAAGTCTTAGTTCATAGTACTGATGTGGTTACTGACATCTCCTCAAACTATAAAGTTTAAACATATCTTTATGCAAAATAACTTTATTTTTATGTCAGTGTCTCATGAAATTTATTACGCTTAGTAACTTTGTCTACTAATCGAAGTAAACAGTCTTAAGTTTTTCCAGATCTTTAGTGTCTCCGGTGTCAACATACTTTTTACAAAGCATCACTTCACTTTGGCTGTCACAGCACAAGTTCTTTTTATGTTTACTGGCAACAGTAGGAAATCACTTTTGTATCTGTGTGACAATGCTGTGCATTTTTTCTCTGGTATTTTTTATTCTTCCTAGGAAATAAGCAACTTCCTTATAAATAAATATGATTAAATATTGTTACTGGCTTCTGATTCTTATGTTTTATAAAAACTGAACATTTTTACATAAAAAAACATTACTTATCGTATCAGGTATGTTTACAAACATATTAAGTAGACAGAATATTATATTTTAAGTGTAACAGCCTTTAACCGATTATTTCCTCATTTTTGTGTTAATTTAATTTAGATATTATTTCTACTACAAATTGATATGAAAGATAAATCATATTAACTCTATCAATTCTATTAATAACAAATGCAACTTATTAAAATCAATAAGAATTATAAATTAATTTAAACGAATTATTAATTTTTAATTAGTAATTGAAATTATTATATTTTAATTCTGATTAATAAAAATTGGGAACTAAAAAAGTTTAGCTAAAATTGTTAAATATTTCCACACATATTTGGATAAACAGATGATTTAAAATAATCTACTATCAAAATAGTGTTTTCTTCTAAACAGAAAAAAATTGCATTCGCAATATATTATAAAAATTGCTAAACTACCTTCTTTTACGTACTTCTTAGTAAAAAGAAATAATAACAATTCTAATTAAAATAATTATAATTTTTTATTCTTAACTCAAGATTACAATATCAAAAATCTTTTCATTAGTTGAATCTCGATAAATTGAAATTAATGGATTTGATAAAAAAAAAACCATTTAAAAGAAAATTTTGAGCCTGGACTTTTTTCAAATAGTCAAGAATTTTTGTTATACAAGTTTAAGATATGTCAACAAATAGAAACGCAATTTAGAAATTATTAAGAAATAATATTTCTTCCGTGTGAGTAATTTAAAGTCCATCGAAAAATATTTTTATACCTTTTGATTTTGGACACTAGGAATTATTTAAAATTTATCTAATAATAAATTAGGTTTGGAAATAAAAGAGTAAAATAGAATAAGAAGCTGAATATATATCATAAAGAGAGAATATCCTAAATTCAAATTCTCGAAAACATTAGCCTTATAGCAACCGCGAAAGAAAGACTGAAAGGCTTAGGCTCGAACCCTTGCTCTACCGCCCTTGCCATGCAAGCACGTATTGGGGAAGGCATATTTAAATGACATTTATAATTTGCTCAAAATTTAAAAGCATTTGATTCAACTGACAGAAATTCACTAAAAAATTACATTTTTATCAATGTAGTTAATAACAGATTTTAACAGCAGTAGATAACTGCAAAGAGTTGTTTAATATTCCTTGATGATGATTAAAATATTTTTAACTGTATGGAGCTCATGAGCTCCATACAGTTGCATCAAGATTGAAAACCAGATATTTAATTAGAAAGAAATCTGAGCTTAAATTTCATTACTGAACGCTTCAGTAAATATATTGTTTTCATCAAATTAAATGACATTCATGGGAAGTCCTAACCAGATAATAGAAATCAAAAGCGTCAAAATACTGAAGATTCTTGCAAAGTTCCATTAAATTCACTAACGAAATTTTAAATAATTAACAGAAATGTTTATTAAAAATTATAATTAGTAATTATAATTAATTATTAAAATCATAATCAATATAATTAATTATCTAATTATAATTATTAATTACAATTAATATCAATACAATTAATTATCTAATTAAAATTATTATGTTATTAATTATGATTCATAATTATATTAAAATATGAGTTCAATAATAAAGATTATTAAAGTAATTATAAATCCATAAAAAAATCCATTATAATCCACTATAAATCCATTTTTTCGGAGTCGGAACGAATTCGCGGATCCGGATCCGCATCCGGACTCGAATCCGTGGATCCGATTCCGCAAAAGGAACGAATCTGATCCATCACTACTACGAATATTCTGAAGAAATCATTTCACTTCATTATACGCTGCAAGAATGGAATTTTTTCGCGGTAAATAATATACGTATATCAAAATAACATATTGAATTTAAGAGAAAGAAAAAATTCCTAATAATATTTCAAAAACAATTTTTGTACTTTTTACTATGGATGAGTTTTTCGGTTTGTTTCCTTATCAGAACCTGAACTACATATTTCCGGTATAATACTAAGGGGTCTATTCTGGTACCCCCGGTTGGGTTGGGAGTTGGGTTCCGCACGTTAACGTTAACAACGGAACCTAACCCAACTACCAGAATACCCAGGTACCAGAATAGACCCCTAAGTTAAGGATCTTCAAAGCGGAAGTCCGACTTTACAAACAGATAAAGTGAAGGTTTTTTAATATAAGTAAACAAACCAGGAAATTCGATTTAAAAAAAATACATTCATTTATCAATGGCATAATTTGTTCACAAACCTTTCGGAAGGTTATTGTTAGTGTTAAAATGATATGTTTTAAAAAATGAGAAATGTACTTATACTAAATTTATATCTTATTTAAAAATAAAATATATTTCATAAAATCACCTATGGACAAGTATCCCTAATCTCCGGGATATTTACCCTTAGCTAGGGATCGATCCTCTTTCGATAATTTGTATGTATGCGAAATTCCGATATTGGGTTAAAACTACTGAATCGAAAGCATCATAATTATCAAAGAATATTAACAAACTAAGAATAAAATTAAATAATAAGAAAACTATAAAGCGCATTTTTTAATAATAAAAATCTAGTTAACAAATTTGTCCGATGTTCTGCTGGGAAACTGTAAAAATTTGGGTGATTTCTACAGTCGGGATTTTAACGGCTTAGAACTTTATGATGAAATTCTTGATTGCAGGATGCTATTATCAAGTCGGCTGCCAGAAAAAATAAAAACACCCGAACAGCTTCTGCAATTCATTGTCAGCTATGGAGATGAAAGTGTCTTTCCAAATCTCCGAATAGCTCTACAGATACTTTTGACCATAACAACATCTATTGCACGCTGCAAGAAATCTTTCAGCAAACTGGAGCTGATACTTTCATACCTCAGAGCTTCAATGGGGCAAAAGAGACTCTGTGACTTAGCTCTTTTGAGTATAGAGAAAGCAGTAACAGAAAAAACTGACTTTAATGAAATTATAAACACTTTTGCTTCATTAAAAGAGAGAAAAGTTTATTTTTAACATTTCAGATACTCTAAAGCCTTAAACAATTTTCAGAAATAATGTATCGTTTTTATGTACATAAATAATGTATACTAAAATAATAAGGAAGTACAATTTTTCTCGTCATAAATAAATTAATAACGTAATGATTTTAATTCATGCTTGAATCCGCATTTATTTCCTGCAATAGCGTATCCCCTAATTACATGTAGTGAATTTTAACTTTGTCGTAAGATGCTAGATAAAACATAAAACTTTATTAGTTGTAGATTTTGATTAATAAATTTAAAGATATATTATGAAATTATATGATGAATTATATTGTGAATATTATTAAATATATTAGTCACTAAGGTTTTCTTTATGATTTTATCTGTATTAGCAAAACATTTGCTTCAATTCTTAAGAGTTTCTATATACTGACTATGGGCAAAAAAGTAATGTATATATTTTTTCCATTATTATTCATATGTGTGTGGTTTTTTTTTCAATAGATTAAAAGATTTGTGCATATTTTGTATTATTTTTCAAATACGAGATGGAATGCACCTTTTATTTATAAATTTCTAATATATCTAAAGTTTCTTACAAACTTTGAATTTCTTATTTAAGCTATATTTAAGGGATTAAGGTTAAAATGCACCAAATTTTCTGTGAAAATTCAACGAAATTTTGTTAAAAAAATCTGTAATGTGTAAATCCTATCAACTCAAAAATGTTTTATATGTAATTTTTTAAGTTTATTTCCACTTTTAATGTTTGCACTCCCCGGCATAAAGTTTCCGAAAAGAAAATGAGGATTACGTTTGAAAAGAAAAAAAAAAGGGGGGGGGCGCAGTTTCGGTATTTTCCCTGGGCGCCATTTTATGTAGGTACGCCACTAAGGATTTAAAAACCATTTTTATCTTCCCAAATACACATACTATTTTTACGAAAATTCATGTAAGTAGAGATTAATTTTCGCTAATAACTACGTTTTGCTAGTAGAATAAATTGTGAAATTAGGGTTCAGAAGTAATTACTTCTAAAATGGGACAAAATGTAAGTTATTATTTTTCAACAAACATTAACTGTTTTTTATGTTTAATTTTGTTTATGAACGTTAAAATTTCAACATTAAGAAAAAGGCGATAAAGTTTTCTTTTAAGTGCGAGTTCTATATTTAGTAAAAAGATGGAGAATTTTTCTAAAATTTTTTAATAAAAAAAGTTAGTTTTTTTTACAAATTACCATTGATTTATTGAATTAATAAAAAGAAGGACGGTCTAGGAGATGCTATTAAAAATCGGATGTTTTTTAAAACAGAGACAAAGATGATATGTAAGTGTGCTGTATCGTCTTTGCAACAAACTTGTTTTGCAATCGTGGTGTGAAGTTTGTCATAACAACTTCACAACAAACTTGTTTTGCAAGTGGGTTGGTCGATTATGCTTTGTTTGATTTGATTTGATTGGGGGGTTGGAATTTTCAGCAACAAAGGCTATTATCCCCTATTCATTCAAAAATTCTTTTCAATCCTTAATAAAAAAAAGATGAAAATCGCCACCAAAAGACGGGCTAAAATTATTGCCGATCTGATTCGGTCAAGAGAAAAAAAAAATGGTACCCTCCGAGAAAGGCCTCCATGTTCTTTTTCATTATGCTTTGTTACTTTGCAGGAAGTTTACTGCAAAGTTGCTACATCAAGTTTGTCATGACAAGCTAATGCCCAGATAGCAATTTTAGTTTGCAGCAAGCTTGCCACAAATTTGCCATGACAAGAGTGCAAGTTTGCCACAAATTTGTCATGACAAGTGTGCAAGCTTGCAGCAAGTTAACGAAAGCTCCGAAGTCACCATGAAACGAACTTGCAGCAAGTTTGCCGTGTCAAACTCATTGCAAATTATAGCAAAAACAGAACACGAACACAACCCAGGATAGAACTCGCGACCTCCCGGTTCCGAAGCGGGGACGCTAACCGTTGAGCCAGCTGAACTCTGCGAGAAGAGGATAGATTTCGCTAAAACATCGTTCGATGCAATTCGTATACGATTTATTTTAAACTATTTTCTGGTTTTCATTAATTTTTTGAGTTGAGAATACGATTTGAAGGCAAAGAGAGAGCGATTTTCGCTAATAACTACGTTTTGCTAGTAGAATAAATTATGAAATTAGAGTTCAAAAGTAATTACTTTAAAATGGGACAAAATGTCTAGTTATTATTTTTCAACAAACACCGACTGTTTTTTAGATTTAATTTTGTTTATAAACGTTAAAATTTCAAAAAAAAATAAAAAAAGAAAAAGGCGATATAGTTTTCTTTAAAGTGAGAGTGATATATTTAGTAAAAAGATGGAAAATGCTTCAAAAAATTTTTTTTATAAAAAAGTTATTTTTTTCACAAATTATCATTGATTTATTGAATTAATAAAAAAGAATTACGGTCTAGGAGATGCTATTAAAAATCGGATGTTTTTTAAAACAGAGACAAAGATAATTATCTCTTTATTGTGCTATCTTTGCAGGAAGCTTGTTTTGCATACTTGCTGCAAGTTTGATTTGCAAAGAGGTGGCGCTACTTGTCACATCGAACTTGCTACAAGTTCGATTCAAGTTTGACGCGTCAAATTTTGCCATGACAAGTCAAAATCAAACTTGCTGCAAACTTACGTGCTATCTGGGTGTCAAGAAAAATCAAACTTGCTGCAAATGTACATGCTATCTGGGATTTGGATACAGTATCAAAATTTGTCCCTCTGTAGCCTTAAGGAATAATTTTTGACTATGTAATCACTCCCTTGACAGAAAATTTATCCATATTAGAACTCCGATGGCAAGTGGTCTTTGAAAACGTTCGCCATGCGAGTTCTATTCCATTTCTTCCATTCTAATCATTTTCTTTTAATGTGTTTTAATTTTTATTAAAGCATGATTTTTGTTGTTTGATTCTATAGTAATTCATTAGTTAATTATGGACAATATTGTTGATGTAATTACTGGATGCTGCTGCGTTGGCGCGAAAAAGGTGTGTTATCACTGTTTACTTCTTCTGTTTCTTCTGTATTTTTTTGTATTCAAATATCTGTCTTTTGTATTTTATTGGAAGTTGCAGTATTTTTGCGCTATTCTGTCTAATGCGAAGTTTAATTTTTAAACTTTTAATTTTTGATATCTTTTGTTAAATTATTTCACTTGTACTAATTAGTCAAGCGGCGCTATTCACCAAACAGCGTGTTAGCATCAGAATCGAGTAATCCGTGACCGAGCGTTGATTGTGGATTTCGTGAAATTCCTATTCCCGAACAAGAGTTACTCGATCTCTCGGTATTGGAGCCTACGTAGGACACGCCCCACTCTGTGACGTAGGGTACCAGTTATTCCTGCCCCCATCATTTTCAAAGTAGATTTGCATTGGTCCAAATATGTCACATGATTATCAGCTGATTTTAGCGCCTTCTAATGTTTGTTTTGACTGTCATGCAACTTTTGAATATTTTTGTTGCCTGAATTTAGGATTCTCGAAATAAAATTTTTATAAAATTGTTATTCTTATCTCCATATGTTTTCAGCACATATGGATAAGATTCGATTTTCAGATGTTAGTATAATTGTATCGAAATGGAGATTTATAGTGACAATCCCATATAAATACTTGTATATTTCTGTGTCTTGATACATTATTAAGCAAGTAGGTTTTAAATTTTCATAGTATGCTGCAATAAAAAAAATATTGGTATTTAGATGTACATTAGTGAATATTTGTATAGTAAATAGTTTCCAAATAAATCCAGCTTTTACTAAAGCCTATGTAACAATATTCCTTAAACAAATTGCAAAACTATTTCATTAACAAATATATAGATCGAAAATATTGGAAAAAAGAACCTGTAAACTGCTCATGTGTAAACAAAAATCAGACTAAACGTTTCTGAAAAATGGAAGAATTTTTATGAACACCAATACCTAATAAAACAAATAATCATTCAATCCATTTATTAATAAAATGCTATTGCGCTAGAGATATTTTTTGTAAGAACTTCCTTCTCTCTTTATTTTAAAAAAATTAACACAAGTATTTTATTACATTTACATATTTAAAACTTGTTACTTGTTGTAAACATTGAATTTAACAAATTTTGATTTTCAACTGAATGAATTACTGACTAGTAACTGTTCAGAACATAAACATAATAGTCTTGACAAATCCAAATAAGTGTAATGAAATAAATTATTGATATTATTTGTAAGTATTTTAGAATTAATATCTTTACATGAAATGTATGCTTAATTGATGGATTTCAGATATTTTTAACTGTCCGAATAATCAGATAGATAACAATTGTTTTAAACATTTCTATCACAATTAAAATGCAGATTTGCTTTTCTCAATATCTTCATTATTTGAGAATAAAATGAGGTATTCATTTTTTGATAAGTTGGTATTAACATTCTATTACTACCTGCATAATATCTGCTGTGTTTCATAGCAAATAAATTGCTATGAAACACAGCATGCTTCAAGTTTATATTCATTAACAAGAGTAATTTAATGTTCTTTACTACTTATTTTATTATTACAACTCGTTACTTTATGAATTCAATAAACAAAATTTAAAAAGAAATTAACAAACATACAACAATTGTTAAAATATAGCAATTTTCTTGGTTTTACCAACAAATTGTTAGAATATTTTTTATTTTGTGTACTTTAATAAGCAGAGCATTAGAGGCCTACATTTAAAATATAAGGGGAAGGAAACTCAGAATGAAATGTTGCTACAAATAAAATGACTTTTATGTTAATAAGTTATTTTGACTTAACAAAAAAATTATATCAATAATTTAAAACTATTTCAAGGATTCTTTTCCTGCCAGTTTTCCAATAACAGTCTTTTTATTTTCGTTCAAGTAAAAACATTTAATTTCATATAGATTTGTATAAATAAAGAAAAAGAAGTCATCTTTTAAATTTTGTCATACAAATATGTGAATTTATTTTCTGATTTTCAATTAAAGTTCATGGTTACTTAACATCACAAATAAGAATATTACATCCCAAGAGACAATGGTTTATTATGGTCTTATATAAAACTTTATATTATTATGGGCCCACTTTCATCTGAATATTTTATTCAAAATGCAAAAAATAATGTTTATAATTCAGTTATTTTAACAAATTTACCCAAACAAGTTGGCAAAAAAAAAAAAAAGCTTCTACCAGTCAAGTAAGTACATTAGCACAATTTACAATTCTGAATAAGATTTATGAGTCCTATTGCCTATCAAAAGGATTTTCAATAACTGATTGATGATTCACATGTATGTAGCACTGGTGAATGAAATATATAAAATAAGCTGCATAGATCAAAAGAAATTTTAAATCTTTAAATGATGTAAAAGATAAATGTCAAAGCAAATTAATATGAATTGATTTCTCTGTATCATTCAACTATATACAGAGTTATATATAAATTTATAAAACTCTTTATTATGCATTCAAATTTCTTTATAAAAATTTCCAACTTCACTTATTATAAACACAAATGTTAGGCAACTTTTTCCAGTGAAATAAATACTCGATAAATTCTATAAGGAAACAACAAAAGGAATAATTTTGCAGTATATTTAATAAATAAAGATAACTATATAAGCTTACAAACATACCACCAAACAAAGCTTTTGGTAAACACAAAGGCAGTTTTCTGGATGCAGAACAGAGTATTAAGTACTACCTAAGACAGCTATTATTCTGATATTTTTTGACACAACTCAGAAACACATCTCTACTCTGATAACTATTAACCAGGATATGTTTTTAAAATATTACATCCTGAAAAATCATGGTCATGGTGTTATTGCATAGAATAGCAATGAAACTTTACATTATTTTGAGACAACTTGTGTCTGAATATTTGAATCAAAATGCAAAAACAATATTTATAGTTCAGATATTTTTACAAGTTGACAAAAAAAAAAAACTTATACCAGCCAAATAAGTATATTAACACAATTAACAATATACTTTTATTTCATTTATAATTTTGAATAACATTTTAAGAGTCTTATTGCATATATCAAAATGTTTTTCTGCAACTGTTAAATGGCTCACATGAATGCAGTGTTGATGAATGACTTATAGGAAATATCAACATAAAATACAGAGACTGAAAGACATTTAAAATCTTTAATACTGTAAAGATTTGTCAAAGCAAAGTAAGCCGAACTAATATTTCTGTAAAACAAAACTATATACAGAAGAATATATTAATTTATAAAAATGTTTATTATGCATTCAAATTTCTTTATGGAAACATAACTTCACATATTTAGAAACAAGAATGTTAAGCAATTTTTTTCCACAGAAATAACTGCTATAAATTTTAATTAAATTTTATAACGAACAATATTAGTCAACTCTGCAGTATATTTAATAAATAATGGTAAATATATAAATTTAGAAACATGCAAAAAAACAAAGCTATATTACAAAGACAATTTTCCTGATTCGTAACCAAGTATATAAAATACTGCCGTATGCATATCAAAAGTATTAAAAACTTATTATCATACACATTGTTTTTTGGCAAATTCATAAAAAGTTTCCATTACACAAAAGAAATAATTTATACAGTTTTCAAGATGTAAGAATTCTGAATATTTTAAATTTAGTTGACCAATAAGAGATTTGCATCTTTTGAAATAAAAATCATATAGCTCATAAAACAAAATAAACAATTCAGCAAATTTAATAAGTTAGAAAGAGGTAGTTCTTAATAATAGAAGAGTGTATATCAATGCATAGGCTGAAACTTTTTTATACTGCTGTGAATTTTTACAATGATTCAATAATATAATTTTGAATTAGATTTTAAGAGTCCTACAGCATATCAAAATATTTTTCTGCAAGTCTTTAATGGTTAACATACATCAAATAGCTTCTTAATACCCAGAATGTAAAAACGAAAATACAGTATTGATGAATAAAGTGTACAAATTATCAGTATAAGCTGCATATATTTACAGAAATTTAAATTCTTTAATACAGTAAAAAAATATAAAAAATCATGTTAAAGCACACTTAATTTCTCTGTAAAATGCAACTATATACCAAAGGATGCATTCAAACCATATTCTTGAGGAAATTTCCAACTTCATACATTTATAAATAAAAATATGAAGCACATTTTTTCCCACTAAAATAACTACTATATATTCTAACAAAATCCAATAATGAACTATATAATACATTACTCTATAGTATATTTAATAAATGAAAATCAGTAATATTAACTTGAAAAAACACCACAGAACAAAGCTTTATTAAATACAAAGACAATTTTCTGGATGTCTTCCAGAGTTAATGAATACTGTCTCCATGCAGATCAAAAGTGTTCTAAGCAAGAAGTATTTTGAAGCATAAAAGTGTTATCAAAGAAGGAATGCACCTTGTATTTTCATAAAAAAAAAATTCTTTTGAAAAATATAATACTCTTTTCCATTGTTTAAAACATAATTAAACATAGAGTCCATCATTGTAAAAAATATGGATATTTTAAACTTATCTGACCAATAAAAGATTTGCTTCTTTTAAAATAAAAATCAATATAGAACATAAAACAAAACTGTGCAACACTGCAAATTAAATACATAAGAAAGAGGTCAAGATTAGTGATACAGAGTGGCTAAATAGGATTATACGAGGATGTGTAGCTGAAATATTTATATACTGCTGTGTATTTTTATAATTATTCAACAATATAATTTTGTATTGGATTTTAAGAGAGCTACTGCATATTGACATGTTTTCATAACTGTTTAATAGTTCAGATATATCAAAATAATTTATTAATACTCAGAGCTCAAAACACAATAATGCAGCATTAATGGACATAGGGGATAAAATTTCAATATAAGCTGTATAACTTGATAAAGAAATCTAAAGTCTTAAATACTGCAAAAACTAATTGTTTAAACACAGTAATATGAACTAATTTCTTTGTAAAATTCAATTTTATAGAAATAAATGCATTAACTTATGAAACTGTTAATTACACAATTAAATATAAATATTTTCCTTATGGAAAATTTAATTTTTCTTTTTCCACTGAAGTAAGTGTTATATTACCCAGCTTGCAAAATAAATAAAATTATGCATTTAAATTTATCAGAACAATAAGAGATTTATATTCTTAGTAGTAAAAATCATATACGATAAATTTAATAAGGTTTGATAGTATACACTTGGAAACACAGTGCAGAAAAAAGCTTCATTAAAAATAAAGTCAATTTTCTGAATGCATCACCGGGCACAGTGAAAAGATTCATTTTATTTATGGTAAATATGTGTAATTAAATCTACCTGAACAATAAACAGCTTGCATTCATTGGAGTATACAGTAAATAACCTAAAATTAATTGTCCATCTTTCTTGAACACATCAGTTCATTACTCACGAAATAATTATGTGTCAGCCATGATCGTTGCTGATAATTGTACACTGAAAGTATAAAAATTAGCTTGTATTGTTGAAACTGACAAATACTAGATAATCCTCTCGAAATCGAGATTTTCTCTTCCAGGATAAAAAGCATGAAATATATTTAAAAGCATACTTATTGAAAAGAAAGAGCCAAAAAATAGTAGTGAAAAGGAGTTTTCTCCACTTTACATACAAAAAACTACACTATTTGTCATGCTAAACACCAAAATATTCTTCCAGATTGTTTTTCTCCAAAAATACTGCTTTTACAAGGCATGCAAAAATCCAAAACATTGAATCAGAACAATTTTTCATTCTACTGCACATGCACACAATGTTTCAATAATATAATTTTCAATTAGATTTTAAGAGTCCTACAGCATATTAAAATATTTTTCTGCAAGTCTTTAATGGTTCACATACATAAAAATAGTTTATGAATACCCAGACTTTTAAAACGAAAATACAGCATTGATTAATAAAGTGTATAAAATATTGATATAAGCTGCGTAGATTGACAGAAATTTTAGTTATTTAATACTGTAAAAAAACTGATAAAGCACTCTAGTTTCTATGTAAAATGCAACTATATACCAATGAATGAATTAATTTATACTGTTTAATATGCACTCAAACAATATTTTTAAGGAAATTTCCAACTTCACACATTCATAAATAAAAATATGATGCACTTTATTTTAACCACTAAAAATAATTACTATTCTAACAAAATCCCATAAAGAACTATATAACGAATAACTCTACAGTACATTTAATAATTGAGGATCAATATATTAACTTGGAAATACACCACAGAACAAAGCTTTATTAAATACAAAGACAATTTTCTGGATGCCTTTCCGAGTATACTGCCTCAATACATATCAAAAGTGTTATATTATTTAGAAAGAAGGAATACACCTCGTAATTTCAAGAAAACAATCGTTTGCAAAATATAAGGCTTTTACATTATGTATAAGACATAATTTAAGATACTGTCCATCATGTAAGAAGCATGGATATTTTAAATTTATCTAACCAATAAGAGAGTTACTTCTTTTAAAATAAAAATCAACATGGTACATAAAACAACTAAATAGTACAACACAGCAAATTTAATGAGTAAGGAAGAGGTATTTATTAGTTATATAGAGTGGCCAAGATGGAATAATGTTAGAGAATGCAATTTTGATAGCAAAGTTGGATAACATAATATAAAACTACTTCTCATCAATTAAGACGTAACTAAACACAGCCTTAAAATATAAAAATATGAGCATTTTAAATTTATTTGAACAATCAAAGATTTGCATTCTTGTAGTAAAAATCTTATAGGAAATAAAACATCATGCATTACAATACATATAATAGACAGGGATCAATATTTTAAACTTGGAAACACACTGCAGAAAAAAGCTTCATTAAATATAAAGTCAATTTTCTGAATGCATCACCAGCTACAGTAAAGACATTATACTTTTTTTTAGTTAATATGTGTATTTAATTTACCTGAACAATAATCAGTTTGCATTCTAAAAATGACAGCAATCCAGGATAGATATTAATAACATGAAGGGGAAAACACCAAAATATTCCTCAGATTGATTTTTTCTCCAAAAAAAAAAATACTCTTACAAGCTAAGCAAAAATCCAAAACTTTGAGCCAGAACGATTTTTCATTCTACTGGCACATGCACACAAACGCATATTGAACTCGATCCGCCGATAACTCGCCGATTATGCACACAAACGCATATTGAACTCGATCCGCCGATAACTCGCCGATGTTCTGGGATTGAAAAACGGGGGAAAAAGGCGCTCGACAATCCGCTGTTTTGGCATTGAGAATAAGAAATCGGAGCGCTGACACGAGTGTCAGTGTCAACACGCGGTGGTGAATAGCGCCGATTAACTTTTGAACCCGGCACAAGCTATGAACTCAGTTCTGGAGCATACGCCGGAGAAACACTCTTCATCCTTGAATCCTTGAATCAATTTCATTTCGTTTTGGCAAAATACCTAGATTTAAATATTTTAATTCATTTTTAGATGTTAATATTTACTTGTAATGTTAAGTTATCTATTAAATATAAACAGATCAGTAGGGTGCAATTATAGTAGTTTTATTTTAGAAGTTATTCCAATCATTAAAGGAATAACAGAAATTTGTTTGAAACATCCTTCATCTGTTTGAGTGGATACATTATTTTTTACTTTGTGTTTCATTGTCTGTAAAGAATTAATAATTTTCATTAAATGCATGGACAAAGTTTTTATGAAAGTGGATAAAAAAAATGCATCTTCTTAAAAGAATTCAGTTGCGAAATCTGTACTATTTGGCTATTTTCTAAATGTTTTAAGAATTTAAAATTCTTTTAATCTGATGGAACAAAAATAACATTGGAGTATTATATTTATTTTTTGCATTACATGGCAGTATTTCATTTTAATGTACAGCATTAAAAATAATATTAAAAATAATTTTTTGCAAAGTTTATTTTTTTTAATCCCTAATATATTCATATCCCAGTATCCTTGTTATCGTCCTCCATGCATTTTATACCTTGGTGAAATTTTGCACCCATTTCCTCTTTCAGTACATCTAGATTTTCAAGAAAATACTCAAAATGAAAGTCGAAAGAAATGTATTTTTAAGCTCAGGGTATAACTCATCTTTTCAAAATTTCGTAGTATTTTTCCACTGTCATTGTATAGTTAGGATCCTGTAATTTTCTAAAAATTTCTGATTGATGTCTTTAAAACTAACCCATGTTTTTTTTTATCCTTTTCTTTTTATTCTCAAATTTGTGATTCTTCATTAAACGTCAAATACCTGTCTGAACCAGTAACTAACTGCTTTGATTTTACCTGCTAATAAATGTGGAAAAATAACTATTAAATATTGAAAGCTATCACCATTTTTATTCAAAGCTTTTAAACTTTA
>BGPR01025735.1:0-22118 GCA_013235015.1 Araneus ventricosus
TGTATATTTCCTTAAACAAATGGAATATTCCTAGAAGATAAAGGCGCTGTTATTCGTACCATGTATTTTATTGTAATCAGAAAAATTATTTTCAACTTTTGAATTCATTCTTTCGCAAGAATAAAAGCTTATACCTTAAATATTTTTTTATTTGTTTTATTTTCTACTTTTTAGTGACGACTGACAAGAATACACACGACATGTTAGGCATAGTAAACCAAATTGAATTATTGATTTCTCCAATATAAAACACATATTAAAATTATTATATACATATGTACAATTACATTTTTAAAATTATTTAATGACATTAACTTTCTGAAATATTAATCCGTAATATATTGCGTGATAACTTACAATTATTATCAACAATGTAATAGAAAAAAAGAGAATCGATCAACACAACTTTTTCTTTTTGCTTTGAGTGCGTTGGCGCACACGAAGTAAAAAAAAAAAAAAATCTGGCTGTTGGTGAATTCTAACAGAAAGTAAACCCAAGACGCGTAGAAACACGAGCTATTACGTCATTCATGCGCCGCGTATTCACTGTTAATTTCGTGGTATTCTTACAACCCTACGTAACGTGAGGATACCACCTTCCAAACTTTATCGCCCAAATATAGGGCTAAAATTTTAATATCATTTTGTTAGGTTTAAAATAGGTATAGATTGCAAATTTTTTTTTTTTTTGCATAATATTGTATTGTCACCGAAAACCCACCACTGTTCTAAATTTCAAAGCTGTAGTTCGATTGGAAGTGGGTAAAAAATCGATTTTAAGATTTGAGGACACGACAGTCAAGTTGATTAAAAGCTTATAAAAATAATGTGTATCGGTGATCCACAAGGCAGATTGCTGGACCTAGAGCTACGAAATTTTGCACAAACAAAATTTGGAGAGTGGGAATATGCACCTTGGGCTATTCTTTTGAAATTTTAATTAATTATTAATTAATCTTTGCCTTGACAACTTCCGAAAACAGCAAAGGTTTCAGTTCAACACTTTCGTAAGCTAAACTGACACTGAGAATCACCTCAGTTTCAGTTCAGCTTACGAAAGTGCTGAACTGAAACCGAGGTGATTCTTTAAATGGAGAGTTTCGGAGTTAAATGTGAGCCAAGTCCATGAGATTCATTCTTGACAAAACAGATCTCGGAGCTGATTAGCTGCATCAATGGCGTCATTGGCGGCGTGGGGAGAAGGGGGCCTCACTTTTTGCGTGATTTTTTTAACTGCTTAAAACTACGAATTACAAAAAAAGTCACTCGCGAAAAAAGGTTTCAGTTCAACACTTTCGTAAGCTGAACTGACACTGAGAATCACCTCAGTTCCGGTTTTCGGTTCTTTTTTTCTAAAAGCCACTTTTGTGGACATAATTTTTTTATTAATAATAATATGGAAAAAGTAAGTATTGTTACAGTCATGGAAAGTCGCTTCCCAGCAATGCAGGTCTTATGATTGGGAAGAGAGTTTTACAAGGTGAAGCATGGAGTGACCTCAGCGACTCTCGTGGCACGCATGACCTTGGCGACCATTTTGGCGACTTGGCGATAAATTTGGCGACTTGGCGACCTTGGCGACAAATAGATTATTCCCGAAAATGCAACCCTTTCTCGATATTTCTATTAGGGGCCGAGATCTAGGTTTTTCCTGAAAATTCTATGTGACGTCACGGCCTATCGGGGAGAGTATATAAGACCGCGTTGGGATCACGGTAGCGTCTTTGATCGACTGGTTACTTCACTGTGAAGCGTAAACGTCTCCGGAGTTCTATCTGCTGTATGAGCTGAGCTGTTATTGTCGTGACTAGTTATTTGCTGACTGTTTGTGTTGTTAGATATCAAAGTGCTGAACTGTCATTACCTGTGAATTGTTGTCTATTTACATTGGTAATCTGTGCAAGGACTATCGTTTCCTGTACCTGTGCTACGTGTTTTCCTGCATATTTGTAAATAAACCTTCATTCTCCATTATCCTACGTGTTGGACTGTTTACACCATACATTCACGGTAAGATTTTGTGCAACAGTATTAATACAGTAATTAATTAATGTAATAAGTAATGATTATAAATAAGTAATTAATGCAATATGTAATGATAATAAATGAGTACTAAGTAAGTATTATAGACAAAATTTTTTATTAACATTATTTTTACAAGAAACTAATTCATTGGCCAATATTTATTATCTAATCTGCTCATAAAGACTCTTTCAGCAATATGTTGATTCGTGAGTCGACACCTCTTATCGGTAAAAACATCATTCAACGTAGATACTAATCTTTCGGACGCCACAGAACTTCCGACTGAAGATGAATATTTTTTGGGTACAAAAAACAGACGCCGTTTGCAGACAAAATTTTTTATTGTTTTTGCAGGAAATCAATCCATTGGCCAATATTTATCTGTTCATAAAGACTCTTTCAGTAATCCGCCAACCAACAGACGCCTCGAGGAAGCGGTTGTCGGTGATCGGCCTAAGATGATGAAATTCAAAGCTTCATAACTTGGTAAATTTTAGTCTAGTCGAACATAAAATCGAACCTATCTTCCAACCCGGTTTTTTTCCCGGCTTTTGGATTTAAAAAAAGCTGGGTTAAACCGGGCAAAAAAATTACCGAAAAAAAAAAACCGGCGAGCCGAAACAAAAAAAAAACGGTAGGTTTTTCCTATCCCTAGTTTCGGATAGCGATTTTTTCGGCCATGAGCATCTATTGCTATTTTGTATCTAATTACAGTATATAGTTCTGAAATGTTTTGAGGGTAAAGTGAATTCAAAACTCTCTTTATGGGCTACATTTATGTTCTTCAATAAAGTTAACCCTTAGTCGGTCGTAATATTCCCACTCGCGAGTTCGGGAGCAATGCGCCTGACAGGCACAAGTATATCGTAATTAACCCTCAGAGCGCTCAATTATTTCTTCTTAGCTGTCTTTCTTTCTTCTTTAGCTGTTCTTCTTTCTTCTCTTCTTCTTTTATCTGTCAGGTTAGAAAGCTTAGCTTTTAAAGTAAATGAATCGATCTTCTTTGTATTTAATTATATTTCTGAAATCTTAAGAATGCTTAATCCATGATTATATAAATAACTAGCAGTACGCGCACGGCGTTGCCCGTGGGATCAGGACGTCAACAAGATGTAAAAAAAAAGAAAAAGAAACGCCCACATGACACGAAAAAGTTTTGAAAACAAAATCAAAACAAAAGATACACATTATTGATTTTCCCGCTTATTTTTCTTCGCGATAATGGCATATCATTGTCATAATTTTACTTTGATATTACTTCGTTTTTTTATAACGAAATGAACTTAATTAAAAAAATCCCTTTTCGGCAAGCTTGAAGGCAAAGGTAGATTCCTTTACGTTAATGTTACAAAAGTCATGAAATATTACATATTGATCAATACAGACTAGCCAATGACTTTATTGTTTCTACACATTGCAATATTTACTCTGTGATTCTGTTTTCTCTCACGACATTTAATTTTTTACTATATCAAGGTTTTATCATTCCATTTTTCATTTCAAAAAGTTATGATAGATTTTTCGGTCAGTACATTGGTCAATTTTTTTTATATCTCAACACATAATCATTCAACAGGTAGGAGTCATAAAGAAATAAACATCTCAGCAGTGCAAATATCTCCTAGAGAACATTAAGCCAGTCTATCTGAAACAGTAATAAGAAATTGACTCTTGACACGAATGAAGTAAGACTCTAGATTTAAAAATTAATTTATTTAATCTGGCTTACAATATAATTGTGCGAACATTACTTTGTCATATGGTAAAATCACATGACATGGAAACACTTAAATACTACTAAAATGGGCTCATTTAGAGAACTCCCTGGTTACAGAGATAATAGTCACTAAATTCTTAACATATAAGAGAATAAAATTATTAAACATTGTGTGTGGCAAATTTAATACGTGTTTTTAAAGCATAGGATATGAATGCAGCCAATTTGAACACTAAACTTAAATCTCTATCGACGGTTAAAACCAAATACTCAGACAGAAAATCCCAAACAATTTTAAAGTTAAGGAGATATTTTTCAATAGTAAAAAGGATAAAGGAAACTCTTATTTAAATATCTATCGTTTTTGGCTACTTTATATTGATTTTATTAAACACATCATGGTCCCGCCGTGTTTAGTTAATTATCAAATTAAAGTATTCTGTCAGAAAACCTATTATCAAATTAACTATTAAAATTATTTGATTAATTAAAATTAACTATTTACTTAATAAAGGTTAAAAATTAATTGTTACAAAACTTTACTAAAACCTTTTTCATGGCTCATACTATATGCCAGTAATATTTATCTTATAATTATCTAATAATATATGAATTTAAATAAAAGTCACTGTGGCTATGTATGTATGTTCCACATCTCCTCCTAAACCACTGGACTGATTTCAATCAAACTTTTCAAACTTTTTATTTAAGAAAATTAGAAAGGTCACCTTCAACTTTTCAAAGCCTAAAAGATGTTTAAAATTTCACTTAATTAAAAATTAAGCAAGGCGTTTTTCCGCGATGTCTTTCATTTCCATAAATTTGTTTCTCTCATTTTAATATTTTTTTCAAAATTAATTTTAAGCTGAATTCGTAGCAATATTCTTGTTGCTCAAAAATAATACGAAGAACTGTTTCCAGAAGGAAGAATGCTAAAAGAAAATTTTAAAAGTAGATGATTTAACAATTTATATCGGAACCAGCTATTGATTTATTTTCACGATTTAAATTAATGAATAATTAAATAGTTAATTTAATTGTTTCAAAATATTCATTAAAACCTTTCATTGACTTTAGTAATTGTTAACAAAATATGAAGTACCAATATAACAAATAATAACGTATGAAGAAAACGGATGTTTTTGAAAATCGTCTGGTTGAATTGATATTCTCGTTTTAATTGAAAGCGTTTTAGATCAGAAAAGGAATTTGTGTATTATAATATTTATACAATAGTAATTTTTACATTGAAAATATTAAACATGAAAACATTTTAATCCGGAGCAAAGCCAGGTATATCAATTAACAGTTATAATTAACAAAATTTAACAAAGATATTAACTATAAATTAATTAGTCATAAATTAATTATATATTATCTACTCTATTAAAATTCGAAGGTAAACAAACGTATGTATGTATGTATGTATGTCCCTCTATCTTCTCACGAACCACCAAACGGAGAAGCACGCGGAAAGTACCAAAAGATGGGGAATAATCCAGGGAAGCCATTTCGGCCATTTAAATTCCGAAATTACAATTAGTTAAAAAGATATTAATTAAAAACGTCAAAATGAATGAATTGACGTGCTGCCATCTATTGGCAGAATGGAGAATTCATTCACGGCGGATTCTTTTTTTCCCCTACTATTATTTTTCGCATCCGGTGTTGCATTTTTTTATTCATTTAACGGAAGTTGTATTTTTTTTTTTTTGAGCGAGCTTCTGTTATTCTGTGTTTGATTTATTAACAATTGAAAAAAAATCGTTTTCCTCTACTCTTTCTTTTTTTTGGTCGTAGGTGATTCTGCAAATTTTATGTTTGTTGTGGGGGGGGGGGAAATCATTCATTTTTATCGTTTTTTCTATTATTATTTCGTTTTATTTTTCTTTGCAAAACAAATATCATGCTTAATCTGTTTTAATTTATAAGCATAAGAATTCTCTCTGTTTTCATTCAAACCAAACCTGCTTTAAGATAGTAAAAGTTAGAACTGAGTTTGAATCCAAAAGAGAGGATTCAAAACCAGATTTACGTTTGTTGGGGAAGCTTAGTGACAATATTTGTAGGGAAAAAAAACAGAGGCGGGCATATGAAAATGTGGACTCGAGAAATGCTGGATATAAGGTAATTAAAAAGGTTGATTTAAAAATTCTACTAAACAATATAGATTCAAAGGATTTTACGTTTTGGGGAAACGTAACGTTTACGTTAGCGACAATATGTGTAAAAAAAAATAAACCGGAGGCGGGTAGTGAAAATTAGTAATAAAAGACTAGATTTGAAAGAATATTTATTTGTCGGGGAAAGTAAATGACAATATTTGTTGAAAAAACGGAGCGGGCATATGAAAATATGGATCCCAAGGTCTCACATGATCTCACTTCTCTCGCCCGGAATATCCCATTATTCAAGATTGCCCGTGCAACGCCGCATGGCAGCTGTACCAGCAAAAGTGAAAGTGAATGCGGTTGATGGGAACTCATAACTTCTGCGTTCTTGCTGTCAAAAACTTTCATAAAAGTAGTTTGTTATGATGGGATAATATCCCCAATTGAAATTTTCTTTTTATCTTCAATCTAACGAAGCTATGGAAGATGATAAATTGGGGTATTGAATATCGCTTTTCAGCTCATAACTTATAAGAATTCTAGCAGACAAAAATTTAGTATAAAAGTTGTTCGTTATCATAAGATAATCTGATTAATTGAAATTTTTTTTCTGCAGTCTAACAGATCTATGGGGAAATGATGTTGAGGAGGGGATTGAAAAATGGTTTTAGCTCATAACTCTAAGAAATTGTGACTATCCAAAAAGTTTCAGTACAAAAGTGTTTGTTGTGATAAGGCAATAATCTGCCTATTTGAATTTTCTTTTTATCTTGAATCGTGGCAAATTATGGAATATGAAATTTTCAGTCCCCACCATTTCCACCCCTTTGAGCTGGTTAGCCCATTCAGGAACTCGGCCGAATTTTCATCGTCCACAACATACCACGCCAGTTAAAATCTAATCAAAATTACCAGTTATCGTGTCAAATAACACGGCCAAAGCGCTATGATATATCCTCTACCACATTAATAAGGAAAGAACATTTGCCCTCTATTTATAAGTATTGAGCTACAAGAAGAAAGAGGGTGGAGAAACTGCAAATGACGAGAGCTTTCCAAACAAGAAGGCATGCTAAGGTTAAAATGTACTTTGGTTAGGGGAGAGAGGGAAGGGTGGGAAAATCACTTTTCAGCTCATAACTTCTAAGCAATTAATATAGCTATAGAAAGTTCAAATTCAAAATTGTTCGTATATAAGGCAATAATCTGCCTAATTTGTAGTTTCTTTCTATTTCTTTTTAAAGGAATTATGGGAAAATGAAAATTCCCCAAATTCTTCCACCCCTTGAGCTGGATAGTCCATCTACGAACTCGACCGAGATTTTCACTGTCCTTCAACATATCCCTCGGTTAATTTTGCATCAAAATTACTCCAGTTATCGTTCACAAGATAACATGGGAAAAAAGGTTATACAAATACACACAAACAAACACATAATATACATTATATATATATATATATATATATATATATATATATATATATATATATATATATATATATATATATATAAAAACTTTTAACGAAGGGTGGTTTTGGGTTCTAGGGGTCATGATCGATGAAGATCTGCAGAAATTTTCCAAAGTCGTGTCATGAGAATCATTGCAAGGTAGAGTTCCTATAAGGAATCTACCTAAAACATACTTTCGCATCTTTATTATAATCATGCTTTGAGGACAGTATGCATAATGTTTATTTAATCAAATATATATATATATATATATATATATATATATATATATATATATATATATGAGATATATATATATATACATATATATATATATATATATATATATATATATAATGTAATAATCTCACTTAGTCTATTCCAAATTCTTAATATTATATATTTTAAAATCTTAATGTATTCCAAAATCACTTTTCCCAAAAAACTCCAGTTTCGGTCTTTTCCGTGCCAGAGGTATATTAAATCTCGTTTTGGCATATTTATTACTAACAGAATATTTAATCGCTTTCACGTGCCGACAGAAAAATCATAGACGGCGTCTCTTTGGCACCAGACTTTTTCCCTGAAACGCCTGCGTTACTTATTAAAAACCCTAATATTCCCTGAACTTTGATCACGTGTCCATATGTTATTCCTCTCCAGAGAATAAAGGGACTTTTCTTTTTCTGTGCACTTCGCTTGTAACCCAAACGGAGATGGCCGATATCCACCCCTCCATCGAAAAGATTAGTCACAACCAGCATTTTCAAACGACCACAATCACTTAAAACACCACAACACAATATATTAATATATGCTATCGGAACTTGAGTCATTTTTTTGAATTTCTCCGAATGGTTAACGACTGGCATGCAACTCGACATATAAATAGAATAACATCTACATTGAGACTGGCCGGCGATGGGTGCCTGTAAACGAGAGACAAAAAAGGATTTGGTCACCGCTTTACAGAATAAGAACAGATGAAACTTCAGAAATGAAGTAATGCGCATGATACAGAATTACAAGCAAATATGCCTGGGAGATAGGCAAAGGTTCTTAAAATCAAGTCTTTCTCACTCGTTTTTGCTTGTGAATACGCAGGGTTTTCTGTAAAATGAAACTTACGAAAGATTATCAAATGCTGGAGAAGATTTTGTGTCTGGAAAGAATTACATATATTAGGAATTAGTGAATTTATAAATATATGAATATGATTATGAATAAGTATTTATTTTTCGTAGCGCTTTAAAGTGCGGGATACTACAGGGCACTTATATAAAAAATTCAGTTCAATCTTAGTATTCAGAAAGACATCGCATTAACGAGCAGAATTAGCTCCTGTCGAAGAGAAGCTAAAAAGATGAGGCGCAAATTGATATTTTTAATATATCTTTGAATATTATATTGAATTGTATAGCGTTAGAATTCATATCCATGAACACTTATCAATTACGGCATAATCTGAATTCCAGCAATTAGGCAATTATAAATACCGAAAAATTTTATTATTTTAATTGATTATTTCACGATTAAATAAGTTACATATCATTTACGTCAAACGATATTTTAAATATGTTTATTTTATGGCTAAACGATTTTTATTTAATTAATTTCTTTCTTAAAATATTTTAAATTCTACATACATATTTTTTTTTCTTCGTTATGAATATTAGATGTGTTCATGGGTATTCAGCAAATTCTAACACTATACAATCAATATAACTATTTAAAGATATAAGTTAATCAATTTCAGTAAACCCCTCATCTTTTAGCTTCTCTTCGACATTGCTAAAATTCTGCTCTTGTAATGCCGATATCTTTCGAATCACTAATGATATTGAACTGAATTTTTTTATATGTTGCCCTGTATATCTGGTTTAAAGTTGCGAAAGACAAATTATCACTATGTTTCGCGCATGCGCATGTAAAACACTACATTTGCACTACAAAGCTCATAATTCCGTAAGTATTCAACAATTCTTTTCCAAAAATGCTTCTCTAACATATTGTCATCTTTCCTGTAAGTTTCGCATAATATAACAGAAAACCCTGCATGTTATAAGCAAAAAACAGGTGGAAAAATTTGAGATTTTTAAGAAAACCTTTATATCTTCCCAAATATTTGCGCTGAGTTTACAAAAATTCCTGTAAATATTATGCACATTAAACATTACCATTTCTGAAAGTTTCATCTTGTTATCTGTATTCTGTGAAGCGGGGTGGGCTAAAAACATTTTTGTCTTCATCAGTTTGTAGACGGCCCCCTAATTGCTCTCAGGACCTAATCTTCAATGTAAAATGTGAGTTATTGTCTATTCTTTACATGTCCGAAGTTTAAAGGCAGTCAGTTAAACCATTCTGGAGAAATTCTAAAAAATGCGAAAATCCGCAAGTGTCCGGATACTTTTGGGCATATAGTGTATATATATGTGTGTGTGTGTAAAATTTGCTTTATTTCAGCATTGGCATTTCATAATTTCAAGATTTCAAGTGAGAACGTTCTGGTATTGATGTCTGCGTCCAGCGAAGGGAATAAATCACGGCTGTTTTTTTCCCGCCAGATGGCGTAACCAGGGCTAAACGGCGTGGTTTTTAACTGTTGGCATTCGAGAAATATTCTCTGGTCCCATCAAGAAATAAATTAATTTAAAATCGGAGAAATAAAATATTTTAACCGTTCTGATTATAAATCGGAGAAAATTAATTGATTTACTACCAAAAAAAATTTGAAAATGATATTTTTATTAGAACGTCGGATGGAGTAATGTGAAAGTCAATTCTTAACATTTTGTGCGAAACCTGACTATTTTTAAAAAAATTTCTCAAAATTCAGGAAATATCGTTAGACGTACGAAACAAACTCTATTCAAACGCAAATCGTTTGTTCTTTCCGATGGTGTAACTGCTTTTTTTCGTACAATTATTCGAAGCCATGCAATTGAGAAATGAGTGCGAAAAATCACCGAAGACAACACAAAATATTAAATAAAAAGTTTTCTAGATTAAATTTTAAAATTTCGGCTTCGAGGTGCATTCAGTCACCATTACGACTACCTGTGTGCCAAATTTCATGGCTGTAAGTGCGGTAGATGATTCGTGTGGACATCGCAGACAAACACACACACACAAACATTGCCTTTTATAAGTATAGATGTTCAGCAACGGATTCCGAGACCACCACTTTTGGACGATTATACACCGGAAAGGGGCGTCAGACAATGAGTCATTTGAGCACATTTCCGGAGTTCTTTGTGAGATCACGCTCAGTAAATTTTAAACATCCCCCTTAACATTCTCCACTTCCCCCTATTTTGATGAAAATAACTCCGCCCGACGCATGCGCAAAAGCGCGGAGGGTTTTCGAATCCGTTGCTATACAATATCCGCTTTTGAACTGAACATGAAAAACGTAAAAAGACGTTTACACCGCTCGGAGGGTTAATAATGTTCATACCACTAATTCTAACTTTAGCATTCTAAAATGAATCGCTGACAGGCTCAGCGATTCATTTTAGAATGCTAAGAATGAATCGCTGAGTTTAGAATGCTTGAGCAGGTTTAGAATGAATCGCTGAGCATAGAATGCTTGAGCAGGCTTAGAATGAATCGCTGAGCTTAGAATGCTTGAGCAGGCTTAGAATGAATTGCTGAGCTTAGAATGCTTGAGCAGGTTCAAAAGGAAAAAGTGAGATATCGTTGCAAAAACGTCTCGCCTTCGCGATTATTTCCGTGCATTACAATACGTGTTTTTTGGATTCGCGATTTCAGAGGCATTTCGGATAACTGGGTTTCGGTTAACTGGGGTTAATAAACAACGACTTTATATTTATTATTTAATATTTTTATTATTTTACCCTCTGATTCCTAAGGCCATTGGAACAAAGGTACCTCAAAATACGGGAACGCCCGAGTTCCTTTATCAAAGATTAGGAAAATTCATTTCCCTCCTCAAAAACCACAATGATAACTGGCACTGTCCGATTCTAAGAAAAACTCCCCTCTTCCCCAAACACATCTGGGCGAGCCACTCTAGCGAAGAAAGCACGTGCTATGGGTTTCAAATCAATCACACTTAGCGAAAGGGGATGGAAATTTCAGAGTGATATTCTGACGTTTCGGACGGCCATCGTCTTTTGCTTGAAGGGACGTGTAGGACGTTCCCGTATCGATAGAGTTAAAGTATGTTTACATCTTTTGTCACACCCTATATGTAGCCCCGTACTATGTTAGTGTCCATGTTGACACATTTTGTACCCATCTGCCATTTATGTGCAACAGAAAAAATGCCCTTTTATGTCATACTGATCGCTTCAATATCCCAAGACTAGCACTTTTGGACGATTTCACACCGCAAAGGGGTGACAGGCAATGAGTAAGATGAGCGCATTTCCATAGTTCTTTCCAACCAAGAATGCGTAGCAACTTTGAGATTGAGTATGGAAGAGAAATACCCTTTTTTTTTTTCTTGAAGATACAAAGTATACTGATCAGAAGTCATGTCTAACAAAGCTATGCGAATATGCTTGTCATTCCAGTCCACAATGCAGATGTGGAGATTATATTTATCCTAATGGTCAACTTACTGGTCCGACGAAAGAAACATGTTATCAATGGAAACAATTGAAGCGTTAATGATTGGTCATTATAATTTTAAAATGATTTGCGCCCAATTTTATAATTACGCTGAAGAAGAAAATGATATAATATTGTTACAGAGCTATAAAGTCATTTTCCTGAAATCCCAATCTTGGCGACAAACTTGGCAGCAAAGTTGGCAACCTTGGCGACCATTTTGGCGACTTGGCTGAAAAGTTGGCAACCTTGGTGACCATTTTGGCGACTTGGCTGAAAAGTTGGCGACTTTGGCGACAAAAGGAATTTTCTAGAAGGATCTCGAACTTTCAACTTATTTCTACTCCTTCATGAACTTTCTGGAGATTACGTCACTTCCTACGTAATGAAGTTACTTCCTGTTATTATGTTCCTGAAGTTACTTGAAAAAGTATAAAAGCAAGCTCTCAAGCCAAGAAGAGTCAGTTGGATTTTGATAAGCAAGCAAGCTGGTGAGCTAACAAGAAGCCTTTGAGCGATGTGTTGAGATTTAATGGTAATCTCTATTGTGAATTCTTACAAGTGCTGTTTTAATACTTGTGATACATTTCTTTGCTTGGAATATTTGTAAAATAAAGAGCTTTACTTTTTTTTTAAAATCCTGCTTATTGGACTGCATTCACGTACACCCACAAGTGGATTTTGTCACAATATTAAGAAAATTAAATCAACTTAAAAATATCGCTGAGTTAAAAAGGATTAGCCTTGCATCTTTTTTCAATTCCTACTATTAGTTCACACTCTCCCTATATATATTTATATATCTTGTTCAAATTTTCAGTCGTTAATAAAATACTTTTTATTCATCCACTCAAGTTCAAATACATTTTTTAAAACTTGCAGTGGATGACACTTGATGTTAATACAGTTTTTTCAATTTTTTTCTTTTTTCTTTTAAAAAAAAATTTCTTTGTTCACCTAAGTAGGAATTGACTTAAAATTTTTTTTATATTACTTGTTTATTATCTACTTCTTCATTTCATTGGATTGGTTAAAACTTACTGAATTTTTTTTATCAGAGTAAAATAAGGCATTTTTTATTACTCTTATATTTTTTTTATCAAAGTAAAAATAGTAACTTTTTAAAACACCCACTTTTTTCATATTTTATTTATTCAGCACTTAGACGTCCCTTATCAGTGCTTGGCAATTATGGCAACCCTAACTATGAATCATCGATTTTTTAACTTTTTTAACTTTTCTTCTAGTGTTCTTCCAGAATTCTGTTAATCTCTTCTAGCAAAAGTTTTTCGTACGCAATCTTGTTCTTCAACACTAAATCTAATAACGATACACTTCAACAATAAACTTCTTCAACAATAAAAAAATACATTTACAAATTGAAAATTTTATACACATTTTAATGTTTGTATTTTATACACATTTTAATGTTTGTATTTTATACACAATTTAATGTTTGAAAAAATTATTAAAATGAGAGCAACAAATTGAGCGGAAATGAAATCTGTGTCACTGGAAAGCTAATTTTTTGAAATTCAATATGGTATAAAAATAGTTTTTGTGAGATATTTTCGAAAGATATCGAGGGAAAACGCCAAAATATTGCTTGATTTTTAATTAACTAATATTTTAATTAACTTTTGTGGTTCTAAAAATTCACAGTGATCTTTCTCTTCCTATATAAAATATTTATAAAAATAAACAGAAATATCGGAAAATAAAGGCATATTATTTCAAAGTCTCACCATTGCGTAGCAGCGGATTATCTATAAATTTCCTTTATTTTCTAATCTCTCTGTTTTGATCTCTGCCACTATGAGTATGGATAGGCTTGCCAGATTTCTGAAATGTTCAACCGGGACACAGGAATGTCCCCCAGCGTCGCGGGTATTCAAGGGTACACACCCTTGGCGGGTTTTTAGAGTGTTTTAGAGGGTAATTTATTCTTAATGATATGAATAAATGGTTACTGATTAGGAACCTAAACCAGGGGTAATAACAAATGACACAAGCATAAAAATTTAAGCATTTTATTTCTTACATGTTAATATTTATAAGTTACTTAAGTAAGAAGAAACACTTTGAATGAGGAATAAAAATTTGAACAATATTTACATGTACTTATCATTGACTGGGACTTTTTTTAGAAAGTCTTTTTGGGACTTTTTTTAGAAAGTGTTTTTTGTTTTTAATCTTGTTGTAAAAATCTTCACAAGCTATTCCGATTTTAATTTTACATGTCATCAAGCCTTTAACTGTAGATTCCTTCATCAAACCCCTATCATCAGTCCAAGAAAATACTCTCATATTCATCAAAGAAAATACTCTCTCAACTGGTGCTGACGTCCCAGGTAAGCAGAAGGCATGGTCACGATTGGCGAGACAAGACGATACGATGCCAATATTATTTATTAGCAGACCATCACTCTTCTATAGTTTTCACTTTTCATACAGTACAGTGAAACAAATAACAAAGTAATTATCCTAAATAATCCTTCACAGGTAATTACTTTTAAACTTTTTTGGCCATCTATAATCAAATTTAATTTTTACCGGGACGTGAAGTAAACCGGCCGGGACACCGGGATTTTGTCTGAAAACCGGGACTGTCCCGGTCAAACCGGGACGTCTGGCAAGCCTAAGTATGGATTCCTTATCTATAGGGTAATGCAAGTTTCGGGAGGCCACTTTCACCTTATAAACTTCCAAAGCCATATTTTTTATTGATTTCAATTTAACTGCTTACATGAATTATAAGCAGTTTTTAAGACACAAATACTACGGAAAATTGAGATAACAAAGCATTTAATTTCGGGTCAGATTCAAGAAAAATGGTTTGAGTGTCTCGCTTAAAAAAATAATAATAATTTGAGCATTATTTTAAACAAAATGGGGAAGATATTGCAAAACTTTTTAAAGCATTTTAAATTCTGAAATTGTTACTGTTGACATGTGAGTCAGTCAGCCAACTAAGTAAAAAAGAAAAAAAAATGACCACACTGATTTGCAAGCGAATGTGCAAACACGAAAAATTCTACGAATAATTCCATTATAACGACCAGTGATAATATCCCCAACTGTTTTTCCCTATGCCAGGGATGGCGAACCAATGGCACGCGTGCCATTAATGGCACGCTACACAATATTTTGGGCACGCCACCGATCACAAAGTTCACTATGAAACATATTACGAACGAACGCGAGTTGATCCTACGCTGCGGTTTTCAGAATGAATAACATTAAAGACTCGCTTAGAAACCGTTTGACAGATGACTCCAGTTCAGCATGCATTCTGCTAAAAGTAACATCGTACAATATAAGTTATTTGGCATCTAATCTGCAACAACCAAGAAGACACACTATGTTACTTTTTTGAATTACGCGTATAATTGAGACATTGCAAAATGTATTTTTTTTGTAAATAAAGAGTTTTGAGTTGATAGTATTTAGTATTATAATTTCCCAATAACAACGAGATCTCTATTCTGGTACTGATTTGAGTTGGGAGACGTCACTTTTCGCACATTAACAACGGAAAAGTGACGGCCCCAAACTTGGGGTACCAGCACGTCTATGACCTCATTAAACATTTTTTAGAAAAAATGGCACGTTGATACATAAAGGTTCGCCACCCCTGCCCTATGCATTATGTTATTTTATTTCCGGTACAGCGACTGTACAGTGTCGTCTAATCCCAATACAACGTCCGAATTCATCGAACACTCTTCCCGGTATTTTTCGAAAAAGAACATGTTTCTAAACGTAAATAACCTTGATTATTGTATTGCCAAGCTTCGTGGATGTAGAGTCTTCAGTGTTACAGTTCAACTTTGACGGAGGGGGGGGGGGAGAATTCCCACTCACCACAGCGCGGAAATTAGAATAGCCTAGAAATAATAAAAAAAAGTTTAAAGTGCTATTGAGACTTTAAAATGTTTTTTTGAAAGGCAAAACATTATTTATCATCTTTAACTGAAATGGAAAATTATGTTTTGCAAAATGCAAATATGCAGCAAAGACAAACAACCATTTCTGATTTTTTCTTTAGAAAAATAAATGTTTTATAAGTATACTAGCAGTACGCGCACGGCGTTGCCCGTGGAATCAGGACTTCAACAAAATGAAAAAAAAAAAAAAAACCGCCCACAATGACATGAAAAAGTTTTGAAAGCAAAATCAAAACAAAAGATACACATTATTGATTTTCCCGCTTATTTTTTTTCGCGATAAAGAATAATAAAAAATTGCAACGTGAAAATTATTATACTGCAAGCTAAGTATGCGAGATGAATAAATACGTTAAGATACTGCCGAAAATAATAATCAGTCATTCAATTCAAGATTATGACGTCACCTCCCCTTTAACCAATCACATAGCCATCTGCATGCCGAAGAAGTGCCGAGCGAGGAACTCTCTCCATAAAAATAACTCTCAACTGCTCAGAAAAAAATTAATTTAAATAAAAACTTGAAAAGATATTTTAACCGTTGTTGTTTTAAATCCGACACAACCGTTCTACTTATAAGCTGAAAAAAATTGAAAATAATTGTGTTATCAGAAAGTCGGATGCAACAAATTTAAAATCAAAACTAACATCTGGATGCCAAAACTGGGTATTTTTTAAAAATTTCTCAAAATTCAGTAAATTGCGTTAGAAATTCAAAACTAACTTCATTAGAACGGAAATCGCGTGCTCTTTCCGATGGTGTATCTATTTTTGTCGTACAGTTATTTGAAACCATTCTAATGAGAAATTAGCGCGAAAAATCAAACAAAACAACACAAAACATTAAATAAAAAAATTCTAGATTAAATTTTTAAATTTCGGCTTCGAGGTGCATTCAGTCACCATTACGACTACCTGTGTGCCAAATTTCATGGCTGTAAGCGCGATAGCTTCGTCTGGACATCGCAGACAAACACACACACACACACAAACATTGCCTTTTATAAGTATAGATAACACCCTTTTTTTTCTACTTTAAAATCTGTTTTAGAAATGTATTTTAATTGATAAAATTTTATTTTTAATACCAATTCTAAAATATAAGTTGAGTATTTAGTTGGAATCTCTTTAAAAATCGCCTATTTATATGGAACTGCTGAGCGTGCATGCGTACAGTTTTTACTTATATCCACAATAGCGACCACTCGTTATAAAGACCTTTTGCTGTGGGACGCAGAAGGTCGTTATAACGAGCGTCGACTGTATATTCAATTTTTATTTGAATATGTTCAAGAACCTGGCCCCTGCATATCAACTGAACGCATAAAATTCTATTAGTCTAAAAATCCCTCAAAAGAAAAAAAAAGCCACCTATCTCAGGGTCTAAGGGGGCCTTAAAATTGCAAGGTCCTTAGCCTTAGGCAATTGCCTAATTGATTATATGATCCTGCCGTAATGTCTAACACATCCCGGATTCAAGTTATGAATCTAGAAGGAAGAACTATTTTTAAAAAATCTAGCCATTTCATATAAAGCATTCTAGTGAAAACAAATTATATAATCAGCATCTCGCGATCATGATGAAAACTAATCAAATATAATCATTTTCAACTTTTAAAATAACCGCATTTGAAAACGAGCACCGAGAACCAATCATCTTAAACATACTAAAAAAAAAATACATGGCGAAGAATGTCTCACTTCGTCTCAACCACACAAAATCGTTCTTCTTCCGACCAAAACACTTCAGTCGGTTTCGGTTCGCATTCTTCAGGAAGCATTGAGTGAGCGCATGCGCGAGGAGGCTATCAATGGCAGCTAGAAATCTTAAGTCAAAACACCGACTCAGCTTTCGAAAGTGATAATCGGAAACTTTTATTATCTTACTTTCGACGGGAGTTCCCATTCGATTTTTGGTCCGCCGCGTCATATAAAACAGCTTATCTTTCAGTGTACTAGTTTAGTTTTTAAACGAAAGGGTGGAAAAGAGTGACATTCTCAAGTTTAGGTAAGTGTTTTTGTTTTAAAATAGTTAATTAGTTCGTTTATGACTTGTGAAAGATAGCAATCCGGAACTGAAAGTGTTTGTTTACTTCTTGATGTTGATTAAGTATTGCGTAATTTAATCTATGGTTTGTTACTTACGGATTTAAAAATATCTCGGCCATTTTGTTGTGAAAAATACCGAATTTTCTTTTATCGGTTTATGAATATTACAAACTGTATGTGATATTGTTTATTTTCTTTATTTAATTGCTGTGAAAATTTACTCTTTTTTTTTTTTTTAATAAAACTTCCAAGTTCAGTATAATCCACCAGTTGCTGATCCCGCGAAAATTGAAATTATTATATTTTCTGCTACATTTCTGCGATATATGTTGGCTGGTATTTTTATTTTTTACAGCGTTGAATTAGATTAAACTATTGAAGCATTGCATACAAATAGCAATTAGCTTCATTTCAAAATATTCTGATCCTGTTTGCAAACGTTGCATCTAAATAGCGATTTTTTAAAAAAAATCTGCAGTTGAAGAGTTATTCTTCCTATCTTGATTTTGAAAATTATTTGGAACCTTTTAAACCTAGTATTAGCTTAGAAAACATTAATAATCCGTTAAATTACGAAGCTTTGGATGTGTTAAATTTGTTAGTTCTGGTTTGGAAAGAGTATGATAAATAAAAGAATCGTCTTCTAATAAAGATCTATAGCACGGATAAAAGTTGCAAATGTTATCTGTAAAATGAAAATTGTCTACTGTTCTTTTGCAATTGTTTTAATTTATAATTATTATAGTTGTTATATTACAGTATATAACTTAATATGTTTTTATTTGTACTTGATGCTTTTGGCAATCTGTTTAAGCCAATTTCAGTTGTATATGATGTATAAATTTTAGAATTTTGTTCTTATCGGTTCAGTGGAAATGGGGATTTTACCGTTTCGCTTTGGAATGGGAAATTTCCCGTTTCGCTTTGGAATGGGAAATTTCCCGTTATATCCACATCAAAGGAAAATAAAGCAAAATTTGTTATCGATTTTAAAAATATTTCTGATATATATACTGATATTTTATGTTTTGTTATAATGGATAAACCATTCTCGGAAGCGTTTTCATTCTATGAAAGTTCTTTACAATTTTGATTTGCAAATTTAGATCCCAACTTTTTTTTTAGATGCATTTGTTTCTTGTTCAGCCTTTTCGTAAAATGAACCGAAATCTTATTTTCTATAGAAAAATAAATTTCTGAGAAGAGATTTATTAGTGAAATCATTCTTGAAATTAGATAACTAACTTTCATGAGATTTATTCCTGAAAATTCGGTAAGACTTAAGTTTGATGTGCGGTTTCCCGCCAAGTTGGCAAATATCACGCCAACTATGAAATACTTGCCAAAAGTCCGCCATATTTTCATTAAAGGTTTGCAATAAAATAACTAACGTGCACCAGATTTGGCGAGAAGTCGCCAGAAAAAATTCAACTTTGGCGAACGCACATTAAACTTAAGTCTAGCCGAAAATTCTAATTATTACTCCTGATATTTTTCCAAAATTTAAATTTGCCTTAAACGAACTTTTATAATAAATGAGCAGATAAAAGAACTCTCAATAAAATATTTTCCTCCGTTTATTTGCTTACATGTATCTTAAAACTTATTTTTGTAACCTTTAGTTTGAAATGACCATCAAAAGGGCACAAACATGATTAATAATTCATTTTACAAAAATTAAGGACCGTGCAATAAGTTGTCAGATATTTCTAAATAACGAAAGAAAATACACCAACTCGTATTGTTTGATTAACATCATATTTTGAAGCCACACTCGTGTATTGGAAGGTTCTATTTGAACTAGGAGATTTGTACCATCTAAGACGGGCTTTTAGCTTGCCAAGAATATCTCGGATTGGATTGTCACAGATTTATTAACGAAAGTTGTAGAAGAAAAACTCATGCACATTGCCAGAGTGCTTAAGAAATAAAAAAAGCATGAAAAACAGAAATGAATCAATTGACACTAACTTTCGTTTTGTTATTAACTTTATTTTTAACAATTACTTTCGTTTTGCCCGAGTAAAAATAATGCAAAATCTATTAACAGAATAAATGCGTTACCGAATACAAAATTTAAAAAATGCTGAATTGATGAATGGAAATCTTTAACCCCTTAAGGTCCTTGTTTTGGCTATCTAATAAGATGGCCCCTCCTGTTTTGGAAAGAGGCTGTCGTTTTCATTCATCTAATAAGGCATAGAATACTTGAGGTGCTTAGGGATTCTACGTAATTTTTGTGTCAAATTGTAAAGCTAATTACTGATTAAATTTTAGTTTAAAAGCATAAAAATGCGATAATTCGATGCACGTCAATATGATGAGCGCGAGACTCGTTAACTAAAGGAGCTTTTCAGTATAAGAACGATGAAGGGAAAAAGATTAAATGCAAAAGATATAAATATTCGATTCCAAAATTAAGTACAAAAAAAGAAAGAACCTTTTTCACGAAAACGAAAGTAAAGATATCTAAGAAGTGGAAAAATAAATTAATTCTAGTCCTAACTTTATTTGATATTAACGGAGTTCCGCGTCTGTGAATCAACATAAAATAACAAAAGAAAAGAAACGGCTAATTTCAGCTAAAAAAAAACACTGTCGTAACTCCTATTTGATATTAAATCATCACAATATCAAAACAGTATTCCGTGTGTAGTGTATGCTAATTTGTAGATAGACCGTCAGAATCTCTTTGGTATGTAGCCAAACCAAAACTCGTGAAATGTCGAATCAGTCGCCCAGTTTTCTAAACTTGCGCCCCGCGCCAACACAAGGATATTTGACATTCAGTAACAGATTAGGTGTGTAGCAACCGACGTGCACAGCACACTTTCAACTGGCTATTTTTTTTTTTTTTTTTTTTTTTTTTTTTTTTGCGGCGCAAGGGCCATGGATTTGGCCATACTGCGCCGATAAAGAAGTTCAAGTCATATCAAGAATACGAATTCGAACCCGCCTTTCTCACTCGTATTACAAAGTCGGCACTGATTTGCCGTGTTATTGCGGTCGCTTACGAGAAAGCGAACGGTTTACTTTGCTAGTTAAACAGATCGATTTAACCACGCTATCCGAAGCTACAATATTGCTAATAAAGACGAATGTGGTAATTTAGAACCATTTTCAAGTGACCCTCGCAACACCTGAGCCTAAAAGCCCATTTAAACTAACAGGGATCACATTTCCGTAGTCTGAATTAGGGACAAATGAAGGAATCTCAACGTTCATTGATTGTTTGATTAGTGTTCCGTGAAGCAACACTGTGGCTGATTGGGGATGGATCTCCTAATTTTGAACCTTTCTCATATGACGAGGGAATGTCTTGTGGAAAAACACTTGGAATAACATGGTAAATAATAAATTACATGACATAAACACATCTATTAAAGGTTTTCGTTCATTCAGTCCGGCAATTCCCAAACTTTTTTCGCTCCTGTTCCCCTTGATTACTCTTTTAATTTATGTAGCTACACGTCCGCACCCTCCCCCCCCCCCACCGTTCCTCCGCCCAAAGAAGTTTTTAATATTAACTAGTCGATAATCTGGCATTTATAATTCTTCATATGCCCTCCTCCGTTTTTTTTCTACAAATATTGTCACTAACTTTCCCCAACAAACGTGAATATCTTTTCAAATCTAGCCTATTCATTACCTTATAACAGTATAGTTTGAATGGACACGCGAGAAGTTTGGGAAAAGAACTTTTATTTTAAACAATAAACCGTATATATGTTTTCCTGGCATGGCTGATTAAAAATATTAACTTACAAAAATCTTGAAAACGAACAAAATATCAATAAAAATACAAGTTGTAAAATAAAAATAAAAACCAAAAGACAAAAAAATATGGATCCATATTTCTTTTTGTTCAAAAGACAGAAAAAAAAGAGAAAAATGCAAGAAAATTATATGTTTTATAAAGCGAGTCATTTGCAAAAGAAAAAACCTTTTATTTAAATCAACTTCTTTATTTCCGGCTCAAAAAGAATAATATTTGAAGAGAGATGAATTTAAAAAAATGCGATAGCTCATAAAATTAAACACCGGATGTGAGTGAATAATAATGGAGAAAAAAGTAAATTAGTGAAAAAAGCCAAAGACGCTTGAATTTACCAAATAAATAAAAATCTATATCGAATTTTACGGTTTTCTCTGTAAGTTAAACGTTCTGACCGTGCATGAAAAAAAAAAAAAACCACGAACATACATACTCAAAAAAATTGCTCTTTAATATATAGATGGACTT
>BGPR01025736.1:0-22118 GCA_013235015.1 Araneus ventricosus
GGAAGTTTCTTATCTTGGACACATAATTTCAGCGGACGGAGTTAAAACCGACCCAGAAAAGACTAAGGCAGTAGTTGACTGGCCTCGTCCAGAGACAGTACACGATCTCCGAAGTTTCCATGGACTTTGCACCTATTACCGTCGTTTTGTAAGGAATTTCTCTGCAATAGCAAGACCCCTACATAAACTAACTGCAGCTAGATCAAACTTTAATTGGATTGAAGAATGCGAGAAATCTTTCAATAGTCTAAAACAGGCTTTGATAACGTCCAATGTCTTGACCTATCCCCGGACTGATAAGGAATTTATCTTGGATACGGATGCTAGTATTGAGAGAATAGGAGCCGTGCTCTCTCAGAAGATTGGAAACGAAGAGTGTGTCATCGCTTACTTCAGCAACAGCTTGGGTAAGCCAGAAAGAAATTATTGTGTCACGCGTAAAGAATTACTAGCCATCGTGAAATCTATAGAGCATTTCCATCACTACCTCTATGGACGTAAATTTCTTCTCCGGGCTGATCATGCATCCCTTAGTTGCCTTTTGAATTTTAGGGAACCTGAAGGCCAGATAGCTCGCTGGATCCAAAGACTGCAAGAATAAGACTTCGAAATCCAGCATCGCAAGGGAACCTCTCACGGAAATGCAGATGCGCTCTCTCGAAGACCCTGTCAAGAGAGTTGCAAACATTGCACGAATGCAGAAAAAAAGTTCGGAAAGGAAACGGACATTTCCGTGAAAGTTTTAACAACTTAGGATGCCTAGTCTTCAAGTGAGGTTCAAAAGGCACAGCTAGAAGATTCTGCTATTAGGCCAATTCTGGAGAGGAAATTAAATTCGGAAGATCGACCATCTTGGCAAGAAATCGCTCCGGAAAGCCCTGCAACAAAACGATATTGGGCTCTTTGGGACTCCTTACACCTTAAGGATGGTGTTTTATATCGTAAGTGGGAGAGTGACGATGGAAGCTCTTGTCGCTGGCAGCTAACTCTCCCGAAAAGCAGAATTCAAGAAGTTCTGCGAGAGACTCATGACAGCGCAAGTGGAGGTCATTTTGGAGTTATGAAAACTTTGAGCAAAACCCGAGAGCGATTCTATTGGGATAGACTTCGCGCCGACGTCGAAAAATGGTGCAGAGAATGCCACGCTTGAGGAGCCCGAAAATGACCCAAAACAAGAACTAAAGGCCGTTTACAGCGCTATAATGTAGGCGCACCTTTCGAAAGAATGGCTTTGGATATTTTAGGACCTCTTCCTGTAACGACAAAGAGCAATCGGTATGTACTGGTATTGATGGACTATTTTACCAAATGGCCAGATGCGATCCCCATTCCAGATCAGGAAGCCTCGACTGTGGCTGAAGAACTTGTTCGAGCATGGATTTCGCGGTATGGCGTACCTATGATATTACATTCGGATCAAGGTACAAATTTTAATGCCGCTCTCTTTACTGAGCTCTGCAACCTTTTAGGGATTCTGAAGACTCGAACGACGGCGTTACATCCTGAGTCCGATGGCATGGTCGAGAGGTTTAATCGAAACATTTTAAACCCTCTGTCTTTATTTGTATCGAAGAATCAGACTGACTGGGATACACATTTACCACTCTTTCTCTTGGCCTATAGGAGCGCAGACCATGAAGCGACCGGATGCACTCCAGCAGATATGCTTTTTGGTCGAACACTGCGATTGCCATGTGATAACCTATTTGGACGACCGAGTGATACGCCTTCCTCGCCGAATGAATACCTGAATAATTTAGAGGCACGTTTGGAAAGCGTACAAATGTATGCCAGAGAGCGAATTAAATTGGCCAGTGAACGAATGAAGACTCGCTACGATTCCGGAGCAACCGGCCATCATTTTAAGGAGGGAGACCAAGTCTGAATGTATAACCCGAAGCGACGGAGAGGTCTGAGTCCGAAATTACAGCAGAACTGGGAAGGACCTTATACTATCGTCAAGAAACTGAACGATGTCATCTACAGAGTTCAGAGGTCACCTAACGCCAAGCCAAAAGTAATTCACATCAATCGGCTAACCCCCTACCGGGCTACTGATCACAGTTCGGTGTAATGAGACTGCCGGGACGCCAGTCTTTGAAGAGGGGAGCAGTGTTACAGTCATGGAAAGTCGTTTCCCAGCAATGCAAGTCTTATGGTTGGAAAGAGAGTTTTACAAGGTGAAGCATGGAGTGACCTCAGCGACTCTTATGGCACGCATGACCTTGGCGACAAACTTGGCGCCCATTTTGGCGACTTGGCGACAAATTTGGCGACCTTGGCGACAAATATATGATTCCCGAAAATGCAACCATTTTCTCGATATTTCTATTAGGGGCCGAGATCCAGGTTTTTCCTGAAAATTCTATGTGACGTCACGGCCTATCGGGGAGAGCATATAAGACCGCGTTTGGATCACGGTAGTGTATTTGATCGACTGGTTACTTCACTTTGAAGCGTGAACGTCTTCGGAGTTCTATCCGCTGTGTGAGCTAATCTTCTGGTGAGCTGAGCTGTTATTGTTGTTACTAGTTATTTGCTGACTGTTTGTGCTGTTAGATATCAAAGTGCTGAACTGTCATTACCTGTGAATTGTTGTCTATTTGCATTGGTACTCTGTGCAAGGACTATTGTTTCCTCTACCTGTGCTACGTGTTTCCTGCATATTTGTAAATAAACCTTCATTCTCCATTATCCTGCGTGTTGGACTGTTTACACCATACACCCACGGTAAGATTTTGTGCAACAATACCAAAGCAAGCAAAATGGAGAAACAAATTAAAAAGATGTTTCAAATGTCTTGTTGGTTTGAAAAATATTTTTGAAATTGATACAATAGATAATGAATATTTTTCTATCAAATTCCAACCATGAATATTATATCACACCTGGGGTTTCAAGAACATTTAAGTATTGATATTGATAATACAGATGAACCCCACCTAGCATGTAAAATGTTAAATACGTCTTCAAATAATACAACAGTTTCAGCAACTAGATGTTCACATGAACTATCACATTTAAGAACTGTAACATCTCCTGAATTTTGTCTGCTTCTTTGACTAATTCTTCCAAAAAAGAATTATAAATAAGTATCTTTTTACTTTAGTTTTCCATTAAACTTTACTTTACTTTTTATTATTTTAGTTCTCCGTAGAAGTGTGAGAAGGTGACACAAACGCTCTAAACTATAGGAATTTTTACTACATTTATAATATATTTTAATTTATAATGAATGCATAGGAATTTTGTTTCTTATGATATTCATTGTGGTTTTGTTTCTTCACAGGATTGTTAAGCATTCACGCTTTTACAATTTTGTGTTGAAGTCCGTTTGCTTAGTTTAGTTTAGTTTAGTTTAGTTATATTAACGTCCCGTTTTGAAGCAACATGAGGTATATTTTAGGACGGACATCGTCATTTTGAACCGCGGTCAGATGACGAGGAATACATCTGAGATGGCACCCCCTCTCCAAACTTCCGAACCACACCAGAGGAAGGAGTGTTGACTTTCGTGCGTTTGATAATAAAATTATTTTCTGCCATTCAGAACTCTTAAAAAACATGTTTTCAAAACCTTTCTTGTTATTTTCGTTATTTTCTACCATTTAATCTTTAATGTATTTCATAATTCAGTATTATAAATAGTAAGGAATTTTGCAATCGATTTTTTGTAACAAATTCCTTACCAGATACGCCACTTGTATGGAATCAAATTCAGTTGATAAACTAATAATGTATTTACGAAAATATTAGAATATGATATAGCCTTTGGAAACACACAACTGAATGAAACTTCAAGGCTCTAATGTATCAAGAAATGAGTGATCGCAAACACGAAACAAGTCAAGTTCAATAAAAGGGTATAGAAAATAAAAAAATAGCAATCAATTGATAAAAGTATCCAAAAGCCTATAGCGTCAACGATTTAGTTTAAAATGATCCTTCTACGCACACTGATGTGTCCTGAAATGCTATTCCAAGGTATTCACTCACCACCAGTTGTACAGGGTGATTATAATTTCGGTTCAACTTTCAAACAGCAGTGAAAAGAGAACCACTGGTCAGAATGACCTGATATTTGACCTGAGTATACTAGAAGAAGCGGGGAAGGTATGGTAGATGAAAAAAATTAGTTCAATATTTTAGTAATAGATGGCGCTTTATACTTCATAAAATGTACAAGGGTTCGGGTACCATTGAAACTTACAACCCAAAGCAACGGCCATTGATTGGATTGCAGTTTAAACCTACCGTTCTGTTCAAAGTGCGTAACTGTAATGGTATTTTACTGAAAAAATCAATGAATAAAACAATGATTTCCAAGTCAATCGGCAATTGTGGCACTTTAATTCATTGCCAATCCACCACGACAGACTCAAGAAATGTTCAGTATGCTATCCATTGTATTCTGCCACATGTTCAAACCAAGAAATAGTATGTTACACAACACATCGGACATCTTTGTCGAGAACTGTGGTGATCACTCAAATGATGAATTTTTATCAACCTTTTTGGTCAATTTTTATAATTCAGCTGTGCTGATTTTGTGAATCTGCTGCAGTACGTGTCTTCAATTCTGATAAGTTTGCAATTGCAACACTGATCAAAACATGTTTCAGTTAACTCCACAAACAGAAATCACAAGGATTAAGATCAGGTGATATTGATGGCCAAGTATTTCTCCTGATAATTCTATCATTTCCTAAATGCATGCTGAGAAATCTCTAAATAGGATTTGCAAAGTGTGGAGGAGCGCTATCTTGCATGAAAATTGTGCTATCCACACATCTGCTCTGTTGCAGTGCTGGAATGAGCTGGTTTCGCAAAAGAGATTCATAACGCGTCCCATTGACTGTACAGGTTACAGGACCCGAAGGACCAATCTCGTCGAGAAAGAATGTCCATACGATAAACGATGCCGTAACCCCGCACCACACAGTAACTTTATCAGAATGAAGAGGTACGGGCTGACGTCTGAACGGACATTCCGTTGCCCATATTCTGCAATTCTGAGTGCTGACATATCCATAGATATGAAAGTGAGCTTCATCTGACCAAAAATATTTTTATTTTCCATACTAGCTGTTACCCGCGACTTCGTGCGCGAAGAATTTGAATTATTCTTTTTTTTAATTCACGAATATAAATGTTTTGTTGCATTTTGAAACGGGAAAGTGACAGTTGATAATACTTATTTGGACAGCTGACAGGAGAGTACTGTACATGTATGCTGATATAGTTATGCACATTGTTTATCTATGCTGATACACTTTTATATATCATGTTATTTGCACAAATGTGTAGGTTGTGTGGGCTGGACACACGTGAACACGCCACATATAGTTAGTTGCCCATGCGAAAAAGATGGTTTTTCCAAATGCCACTTTCAGTGTCTGGCCCTGAGCCTCGCAAATGATATTTTTAAAGGGATTTGTTACCTTTTGAACTGAGATTATAAATCCTTCGGTGTTATCGGAAGGCGTGGAATTAAAACACTCTCTCTTCTCCCTATATCAGTCATAACAGTAGCTTTCACGACGTTTGTACCTTGGTGTGTAATTTGTAACCGTGTGCCATTGCGCAGTCTTGGTATATCGAGGTTACGTATTTGTAGTACTGGCACACCGACTTTCAATCTCGGCTTGTCGGTAGGTGCCCCTGACAATTCTAAGATCTTGAAGAGCTCTACAGAATATGATGTTCCTTGTTAATGCCTTTACCGTATCTACAGAAGGATATTCTGTAATATCTCACTGAGAAAATTAAACAAAACAACAAGAGAATAATTCACTAATGTTATTGGATCACTGTGTAACCGTATTAAAAGCTTTAAATGCTACCACAACAGGAAACCGGAAGTGTAAAGTCTCCTTTATTATTTATGGTCAAAGAAAGCAATATTTTCTTATATTAACTTTAACACTGGCCAAACCCGCGCGCGAAACAATAATTTAGCTTCAATTTATTCCTATAAGAATAAAAAGTATTGTTAGATATTACGTTAAAAAATATTTTTAAACCTTTATAGCAATCAAAGAAAACATTTCATCGCAATGGAATTAATAGCATTAAAAAGATCATTTTCTAGTCTTTAAAATTGCATAAAAATAATTGTTGTCTAATAAAGATTTCATAAGTTATTGGCAAAAAATGTCTAAGCAATAGGCTTAAAAGCGGCTAATGTTCGTTATTTAATTAAATATCTTAAGAACTAATTAACTCTGAAAGTTGAAAATAGCACCTTGTGTGTAAATTTCATGTCGCTACCGTTCACAGTTTAGGAGGAGTTCTTGTGATCGACCGACAGACACACAGACAGATACATGTAATTTCTGCCTTGTTTTATAGATATTTATAAACATAAGCAAAATTTTCAGAATAAAATTTAATTAGTTCAAAGTCTAACCGTTTTCTAGCAGCGCAGTAGGTATAGATTTGCGTTATTTCAAAATCGTCTGCACGTAAAAAATTATTCAAATTTATAAAATGAATAAAAAATGATGGATAAATGTCACAGAAATAAAATTAATATCATTGAAAAGGTAAAATGTTTAATTTTAAGATGGTATAAAAATCATTTTTATCGAAAAATTTGTTCCGAAGTTACAGCGGAAAAAAGATCACGTGATAGTTGATTTTAAATATAATTTATGCCACATGTTTTCGCATTCCTGAAGGATAACGTGACAGTTGATTGAAAAATAAAATAATCTTCATCGAGAATCGCTGAGTCAATGGGCTTTGTTAATTATTTAATTGTTGTCTGTAGTCAAAAATAATTAATTTAACGTGATTTCACCTAGCCTATGTCCGTTCTTGGGTTTCAAACTACGACTCTGCCAATTTTCATCCAAATCGGATTGGTAGTTTTGCCGTGAAAGCTTAACAAACAGACAGACAGACACAGACACACACACACACACACACACACACACACACTTTCATTTGTATATTATTAGGATTCTGACGCGTGTAAACGTATGTGTGCTAAAATTTCCCACAACTATTTATTTTTTTTCTTCTGCCCACAGTCTCCCCCTTCTTCAATACTCAGATCAAATTTCGGGTCATTCTGATCAGTGGTTCTTTCTTCACATGTTTTTAAAAGTTGAAATTTATTTATAATCACCCTGCACTTCAATAAATGAGCGAATGCGAATTTGTTTATGAAACTAACATTAGACTTCGAAATTTGTAAAACAGCAGGATATTATAAAGGACAACTGAAAATAATATCCTCAATTATTTTATGCAGGTATTTACAGTAATGCCTGTAAGAAGTGACCACGATGGCAGAAATTTCAGCACTTTTAATTATGTTATCATCAAATAATGGGGGTGAATTTATGCTAAAGGATGACGGTCTATACTTTCGCTCCTGTTCTTTTTCAGTAATCTGTCAGAATTTTGGAAGTAAAATATCGAACTTCCAACCTTCGTCACTTAATTAGTCTCATAAGAAAGTGCATGGCTAATTGAGAGGGCTATGGAACACTCTATGCACTACACTTTGACTGCGCATGCAGTGTTTGAATACACTTGAGATATTTTTAATATAAGATCACTCAAAATCAAACATTTTTGATAGCAGACATTTTTTACATTAAAATTAGAGGGAATTTATAACACAATTGGACTTTTTTGCATCATAGACACATGGAAGAATACAGAATTTCAATCAATTAATTATCGAAAGAATAAAAATGAAAACAGATACTGAAATATTTCATGAATACTAATAGAAATTGCCGGACAGTATTTCAATTATATTCTTAAAGTTCAAAATTGAAATTTAAATATTGAATTTCAAATAGAAATTTCGAAACGCATTACCATGTTTACAAATAAATATTACGTCATTTGAAATATGCAATTTAAATGTTTCTACAAAGTTTGAATATGCATTTCCGTATATGTTTGTAAATTGTACAATTACTGGCCAATACATATGTTTGACTACCACCCACTTATCAGTAAATAATTTTATGAAAGAAAATTATAAAAAAATATATTTTATACAAGTTCAGAAATATTATCAATAGCATTTTTATTATTTTTGAGATATTTAAATATACCGGGCAATTCCAAAATTATCATCAGGTATCGATACAATATAATTTTAATTAAAATAATTACACTCTTCAGTGGTAATCGGGGTGGGGTGGAAGAAGAATCAGATGTTAAATTATTAATTTCTTACCTTTACTTTTTCACATGAGCCTCATGATGGCAATTTAATCTATGTTTACATCTCCTCCATCGTGTCTCCTTTTGTATACGTCCGTATCCGACGTCATAATATATGCAGAAAGGCTTTTCATTTGTTTTGACGTCTGTCACGAACATCGAAAGCCCCATGAGTTTTGCAATTCCGGAGATCAATAGAGCTATGATTGTTAGATGATTAATTGTTTTTTGTTCTTATCTTTTAAACCGAAGTTATAGTTTTCAGTTTCTTTTAATATGTGCAATAAATGTCTATGACTGAAAACCTCGGCGTTTCTTCCACAACACTCTGCAATCTTCCATACCACCAAATGCAGGGCAAACCCATTTCAACGTTAGGGGTAGGGGCGGCGCTAGAGGGGAAATTGCCCCCTTAGGAGATCGCTTGCCCTCACCCCCCGTCGGCGAGATATGAAGACTTTCGTAGGTAAAAATCTTTACCTTTTTGGGAGATGTGCAGAGTTGGGTATCAAAGAATCTAATAATTTAAATCCTATCTTAAAGTTATTATTGTATAGTAAACGGCCCAGATAAGCTATTTGTGTCCAAATTCGACGTCTGATTTACATTTAAGTCAGCAAAATAAGAGACATATGTTTCACTTGTCGTCTATTCGGCCTGTTGTTCGCACCACATTTGTCAGAATAGCCGACAAGGTGACAAGTGAATCAGACCTCCCATTTGGACGGCTGTTTCCGGTCGGTCGGCAAAGACATCAAAAAGAGGATGAAAATTTGTATATTTTGTTACTTTCATTGACTGTTTCGATCAGTTGTCGGTGGAGTTACTAGTAAAAACTAAAGTATCTGAATAATACAAGCGTGTATCGATACACGGCGGTCACTCTCAATGACCATTTTTGTTCGGCGCGAATTTTTCGGCACATAGACATAATGATAAATAATCTTTAATAATCTATTAACGGCTCAAACCCCTCTGCGCGGTCAGGTTAGTTGCCCGTTAAACTTCAATGAAATTTCTTTTGTCTCTCCGGTCACGAACCTTTTGTTAAAAGAAAATGGATGAAAGAAAGAACAAAAAAAATCCATACACTCAAAAATAGCATCGGTAATCAGATCGAAATTTATTATTCATTTTCCAATGTGAAGAGAAAGGTGAATTTCGGCATATATCGGTTTTGGGCATTCAAGAGTTCATTTTTGTTTTCCAAGCGCTGATTCGAACTCTTGAGAAAAAAACTGTTAACATGGGCTGTGACCATCAGCGAAGGAAGCTTTCAGCTCAACGACTTCCGAAAAAATAGATGATATTATTCCCTTTCCTCAACAACTACCGACGAATAAATTAGGGCTATATTTTTTCTAATTAAAAAAATTGAAAATTGATTCCGAAAGAGCTTAAAGACCTAAGCGGACACACATTTTATCATTTCTCAAAAGAATATATATTTAAATAAATATATGTAATAATTTAACATTCCCCTAATTTTTAAAAACGATCCTTAACTTTTAATTCATAAAATTATTTCTACTTAAGCTTTAGTGTACGAATAACTGTCACTGTAACTCGCTGAGATCCGGATGCAACCGCTTTAAAGCCTTCGGGAATTTCCCCTTTTCTCAGCAGTATAAAAAGGCTTGACGGCAACCATCTTTCTCTTTTGTAACAATACACACCTTCCGAAAAATGGATATGGTTTAGATCATCATGAATTATCCTTCGAATATTTAAAACCCTCTATTATACCTGTAATATGTCATTTCAACCTGTATTTTCGTCTTGTCTTTATATTGAATAAATAGAGATTAAATCGACTATGAACTATTTATTGAAAAGGAGTGTTTACACTGCCCATTTAAAATGATGTTATAAGGAGCCGACAGGATTTTATTCCTGCTGCGTGTTATCATTTTCATCTAATTCGAGGGGTCTCAAGTTAATCGGAACACACCGAAAAAGTAATCTTCGTCTTCATAAGGAGGGGAGAGAAAAAATATCATCGTTTAAAAAATGTCTGCTAAAGTTTACTTCATTGTGTTCTTCTGATGGTTTAAATTATCAACTTCGGAATCTATACTGCCTCGCCCAGGTCATCACTCGCCGTTACTATGGTGACAATTTCTTCGTGTTTTTCACCTCATCAGTTTTCAGATTAAGTTTAACTCAAATTTTTTCGATAATTCCGTCTTCTTCAAGCATTGTGTTCATCTTTACTGCGTTTTTCATGTATCTCAAATGTGCAAAAAGCGTTCTTCATGTGTTTATTTTCAGCGTCAGTAATTTGATTTTCTGAAGTGTTATCTACAATAGCTTCGAAAAAATAAATAAATACCAGCTGTTGTGGGAAAATAATATGTCTAAGATCTTATTTTTATGGAATGTCATGTGTGTTCTTTAATTTCTTAAATTAAATTGATTTTCAAAAAATTGATTTTTCAATTGTACTTCAATTAATCTGTGATGATTTTCATTTGATAATATTTTTTGAAAATTATTGAAAAAATTTGCGCACGAATATTTGAATTTGGTTTTGATAATGAATTTTACTGGTAAATTTTGAGATGTTATTATATTTTGAATATGTTGATTATTTTTTATAAATAATTGTTTATTTTGCATTTTTCTGAATCTTGGTGTTATTAAATGCCACTTTTAAAAGAAAAATTCATTGGTAAACTAAAAGTAAATTCCATAGTTAAAAAATGCTTATTTTAAAATTCCCATAAGTTTAAATTTTTTCTAACTTTACTTCTCTTATATTAAGCTTCTCTTTTATGAACTTAAGATCTGATAAAATTGTCAAAATGAACGACAAAACTAATAATAAACCAGATAAATATGGTAATGTAGTACAAGCTGGTATTTTTATCAATATCATTCCTTTTGACCCCAATAATTCCAGGAATGTTAGTGCATGGCTACAATATTTTAATGAGAGATGTTTGGAGCTTGAATTAGATAATGAATGGAAAATAAAAAAGTATTGGAACATACTTAAAGAACAGTGCCTTAACAGAATATTTAAATTCACACACAACCACTAAAATTTGGGAAGAGTTCAAGTCTTTCCTTACTGAAAAATCCGTTGCTCCTACAGTACTTAACTTAAGTGACTTTACTTTCAATCATTAATAGAGGGAGAAGACATAGCTCAATAATTTCATGAAAAATTAAAAATGCGCAGACAGTTAAATTTATAACTTCCATGATTCTTGAGAGACTCTCGGATGGCTTGCCAACTAACTTAAGACAACTTCTTGCAATAAACCCTCCTAAAAATCCTACAGAATGGCTAATAACGGCAACAAAATTAGCCAAAATTCAAAGTAATGAAAATCTAATTAATACTAGCTATTCTGGAACCCAAAATCTATAGACAAATTCTGTTAATGGTAATCAGTGGCAGACAAGAAATTTTAGGCCCAATAACCTTACACCCAGACAAAATTTCAGACCCAGTAAGTTGGAACCAAATTATCCTAGGCAAAATTTCAGATCAAATAACTTTCACCCAAATCCTCCCCACAGACAAAATTTTAGACCCCTTCAGTATTGCTAACGCCCATTTTCAAAACTAACTACCACCTTCTCCATGTTGGCTTTGCACAAATCAAGGCATTACCAATGCTTATCATTGGGTAGAAACAAGCCCTTTTAAACTTTCTGCAGCACAATTACCATATCAAAATCCTGCTCCACCTAATTTTGACCCTCCAAAAGAGGAAAATGGACAATGATAACTATCACTTGTATGCGGATACTATAAAAGAAAATGAGAAAAAAACATTTAACTTTAGTTATTCTCATATCTCTAGGGATTTATATCTTTACCTTATATTGTCAAAGAGTATAGAAATCAGCTGAATAAACTCAGAAAAAAATTAATGAACAAGAAAAAAATTAACAACAACTCTCTCCATTCTGAGGCCTTTGGGATCCATTTATGTCCTTCAGACTGCTAGAACAGTTTGGCAATGTAGTTTTGTTGTTAAAAAACAAAACAAAAATTAATTTTCTTAGGAGATTTTGCGATGTGGGTGAGCACAAATTTGACCGTCAGAAATAAAAAATGCTCATTTCAGAAAGGCGATAATATCCAATCGTATCTTTTTTAATAAATAGAAAATTTTTCCACTATATAAAAAATAAAATGTTATAATTTTGGCATTGACATACTACTACGACGACACTTGCCACCATTTCAATTTTTCTGATTTCTTGAAAAAAGTGAAACAATTTAAATTTCAGAATTACATATAACTGTTTTTATTTGTTTACATTTAGAGTGTTTTTACATGTACCAAGAGTCTTCAAGGACTTCTTCCAAGAAGTATAAGAGTTAACTTTTGTTTTGATATTGCTGTTTTATAAAGTTCATTTGAAATTATTTTGATAAATTTTTGAATACGTATTATTAATATTATTACTTCCAGGTCATGATCATTAGTCTAACAGATATCAAATTTTTGAAAAAAATTATTAACTTTTCTAACTTCGCAAAGTCGTACGAGTCTTGCGGAGGGGGAAAATGTAATGATTTAGAAATTTTCCTATCTTTAAAACAAATCATTTTTAACGCCAGTTATATTTTAATTACGAGCGAATTACTTCTACTTCAATCCTATGATAAAGGGACTTCCACTTTAACTTGAACTCAAAGGAGTCTCACAGTTTCTAGAGCCTCAAATTCGGGGCTTCTCCCGTTTCGGAAATATAAAACCTCGCAGCTTCTGTATAAAAATCTCTTTTTCAATCATGTAACTCACTAAGCAAGTCTCTCCGTTTTAGGCTTAATTCTTTACTCATGGCCATGGTTTTAATATTTCCATAATCTTCTAAAATTCTTATTTACTATTGAATACTCTGTAACTCATTAAATTATGCTTATTTTTACAATGCAATAAACTGCTTTGGACTTGAAGGGGGTAGAGGATACCTCAAAATATGCTCTGCTTCATCATTCACTCAGATCAGCAAGTTGCAAATGATACTCCAGGCAAAAAGTTCAACAATAAACATTTGTTTCAAATTTTAACAAAGCATATTGTGCAAAATGAACTCGTCAATTAGAACATAAAAACACTGGAACATTTAAACAAAAATAATCTGCAGAACGTTACATCTCATATCAAAAGTTACCATGATCACAAGAATACTTGGTGAGAAGAGCACTTTTAGGGAGGAACGAAGTACATCTGGATTACTACATAGCTGATTATTAACAGGCCGCATCCAATTACAGATGAGGGAAATTTAAACCAGTCGGGAAGGCTCATGCACCGCTTATGCGAGATGGCTAGCACCGTCTGTTGTACTTCTGTAGATCCAACCAAGGAGGTTCATACTTCACTGAAGTGAGTTGGCTTAGACTGTGTTTCTGCTGTCTTCCTTTCTTTGCCGGAAATGGCCAAGGTACTCGTATAAATACGTTGATTAATAGTGCGCGCGCAGAACAACTGCACCTTCTTAGCATCTTGCATGAAAGAATAAAACTCTGCCGCCTCATGGCAAGATGAGAGATGAAATGCAATGGCAAGGGGAAAGGTTCCAAAGGCCGCCACATACTCCCCCCGGAGTTTAAAAGTCACTGGGCTTGAAAACGAATGACTGGTCTTGAAGCACGACCAGATCGAGTAACAAGAGCTTTTTCAAGAGCATCCGGAATAACTCCTAAATGGATGTCTCGTGGCTCTTTACAGAAAAATGCAGGTTTTAGTCGATCCATGTTGACGGTTCTTTGCTTACCATTTATGCCAAGCTCGAAAAACTTGTCAGTTCGTTTGAGAACTTGATGAGGGCCAGAATACGGCTTTTGCAATGGTCTCTGAACCCTGTCTACTCGCACAAACACGTGCAAAGATTGCAATAATTTCGGGTGAACAAATACTTTGTTAGTGGAATGTTTTGTAGCTGGTGCAAGTCTAATTCGTTGCATTGTACGCCTGAGCTCCACCAGAAACTCAGTTTGAGTCTGGGTTGTATTCTGAAATTGCCTAGAAAATTTTTCCGGCAGTCTCAGCTATGTCCCATACACTAATTCAACGGGGCACGCGCCTATATCCCATTTATAACTGGAACGAATACCTAACTGTACCAAAGGTAACTCGCCAACCCAATTTTCTGTACAATGGGCCATCAGAGCTGCTTTAATCTGCCGTTGTGCTCTTTCTATTATGCCATTTTCTTTAGGGTTGTATGCTGTAATACGATTTTTGTATGTTCTGAGCAAATTAGCAAGATTGTGGAACAAATGACTCTGAAAGTTTGTACCTCGGTCTGTAGTAATGACCTCGGGTACGCCAAAGCGAGAAACCCGTTCCTGTATTAAAGCCTGTGCTATGGTTGTCGCTTCCTGATCAACCATGGGAACAGCTTCAACCCATCTGGTGAAACTATCAATGCCTGTCAGAAGATACCTATTACACTGTACAACATGAAAAATGTCCTTTAGAAGAAAATATATGTTTCTTGTATATTTTTGGCTGAAAATAACGAATTTGTAATTATTTTTTGTTCACCACGCACCATTTTTCCAAATTTCCACATTTTTGCTCCAAAAATCCGCAAAAAACCACATCCGTAAAAAGTGGCCTCCAAGAAAAAAATTCATTCCTGGCACCATAAACATATCACATGAACCACTTGTGAATCCACAATGTGTCTTTCTTCCACCATTGCACATTAAACTCGGTTTGATGGAAATATTTGTAAAAGCTCTGGACAGAGAAGGAGTGGCTTTCTTGCATTTTAGGAACAAATTCAAACATTTATGTGATGCAAAGGTAAAAGAAGGGATGTTTATTGGCCCACAAATTAAAGCAGTCTTTCGTGATGAAGAGTTTGAAAAAAAACTGTCAGAAGCAGAAAAAGCAGTCTGGCTGGCATTCAAATCAGTGTGCACACATCTCCTTGCAAATAAGAAAGCTGAAAACTATGAAGATCTTGTTGGTGACATAGTGAAACGCTTTTGTCTTATAGGTTGTAATATGTCATTAAAACTAGACGTTTTGGACGCACATCTGAACTTCTTTCCTCAAACCCTTGGCGAAATTAGTGATGAGCGTGAGGAAAGATTTCACCAGGACATCTCTATGTTTGAAAAGCGTTTCAGTTCACGATGGAATCGAAGTATGCTAGCTGAATATTGTTGGTCTGTTATCAGGGACACATAATCAGATTCCTGCAAGAGGAATCGTGTATCCACCGGTTGGAATGATCCTAAATGTCGTTTTAGTGTACCTAAAAACTTTAGATTTCTGACACTCTAAACAAGCCTTTCACCATGCCGCTATGTTCTTAGTCATATTCTTCCATACATATTGGTATCGGAACAAATGCAATGTGTCCTTTTTACCAGGATGCGATAAGGAGTGGATTGCATCAAATACTTGTTTCCTAAATTCCTGCGGTACATATCGTCTAATCCTATTGGTAGTATTGTCACAATAAAGAGTACATTTATTATCAACATGACGAAGCTGTAAGGCTAAACCAGTGTTATATTTAAGTAAGGTCTGCAGCTCTTGATTAGCTATTTGTGCTTTCGCAACTTTCCTAAAGTCAAGACCAGGAACACTTATCTCCGAAATACGTGACAGAACATCCGCAACGACATTGGCGTCACCTACTACATGTCGTATTGTGTTGGCGAATTGACTTATAAATTCTGCTAACGTTGTTGCGAGAGGAATGCTTGTCACCGGATTTGTGAAACAGATAGACAAGGGGTTTGTGATCCATGAACACGGTGAACTCGCGACCCTCCAACAGGTGTCTGAAATGACGTATTACTGAATAAATAGCCAGAACCTCTCGATCAAATGTATTGTAATTATTTTCCGAATCGCTCAATTTTCGAGAAAAAAAAAACGCTAAAGGCACTGGGGCACTGGCTGTTGACTTGAATTTTGTTGTAGCACGTCACCTATAGCTATATTAGATGCATCTGTTTACAAGCATAGGCTAGCTGAAGGGTCATAAAATGCCAACAAAGTAGCATTAAATAAAGCCTGCTTACAATCCTCAAATGTCTGCAGGGTACTTTCATTCTAATCTATCTTCTACTTATCTTTGCGCTTTTTAGATTTAATGAAGTCAATTAATGCATCCTGTACTGCAGAGGCATTTTTAATAAACCGGTGATGAAAATTGACAATTGCCAGAAACCTGCGCAATTTATCTACCGTATCTGGTAATGGGTAATTTAGCATTGTCTCCACCTTTTCAGGTAAAAGTTTCAAACCTGCAACAGAGATTTGAAATCCTAAATACGCAAGCTGAGTGAACCTATAAACACACTTGTCCAAGACTGATAACTATACAGTTTTTGCTTAGACACTGAAACAAACTTTCCAAAACTCTTTTGTGTGCATCTTCGTCGGGAGAATCTACCAAAATATCGTTTAAATATGCGTAAGATGAATCGAAATCACGAATGACTATATCCAAGTAATGTTGAAGGTTTTGTGCAGCGTTCCGAAGACCGAAGCACATGTATTTATACGCATACAAACCTAACAAGTTATTACAGTCGTTTTTGGAACGTCTGCAGGAAAAATGGGAATCGGAAGGTAAGCCTTGACTAAGTCTATTTTATTGAAAACGGATTTACCATGCAAGAAATGAGTGAAGTCGTGGATGTGTGGTATCGGATAACAATCAAGTATGATAGCCGCATTCAACCGGCGATAGTCACCACATATCCGCTGTGTTGCATTCTTTATGGGCACAAACTGCACCGGACTACTCCACTGACTTTTAGACGGGACAATAATTCCTGCTCTAAGTAAATTATGGAATTCAGTCTTTAACACTTTAAGTTTCTCTGGCGAAAGACGCCTGACTTTAGAATGCACGGGCTGTCCTCGAGTCTCAATATAATGAAAAAATTTTTCTGGGCAGTGACAAGCGATAAGCCTTTATCGAACAGCTCAGGAAACCTCAAGGAAATTTCAAAGTAAGGTGAATTTTTATGCACTTGGGTTATGAATGTTTTTCCTCGGCAAGGAGTACCCACAGCTTGAAGTGATGTTAAATTATCTGTAAGCAATTTCTTTATAAATTCTAAAATTAAAGCACATTTAGTTAGAAAATCCGCACCTAATATCGAGTGAGACACGTCAGCAATTATAAAAGCAAATGGAAAAATGCGTTTCAAGCCTATATCAATGTGTAGTGCTCCGTACATACGTATTCTAGTACTATTGACAGCAGACAACATAAAATTAGAGCTGCGCCTTCCGCGATAAATTTTAGCTGGCGCGCAACTAACGGAAGCTCCACTGTCCAGTAAAAACCTTAAACCCGACTTACGATCTGTTATGAAAAGACAGTCAATCTTTTGCAAATCACCCGTAGCCGTCATTATCGATGATTGCTTCAGTTTCCCAAAAAATTACAAGGGGCAACACACTTGCTAGCGCGATCACCAAAACGCTAGTGATACCAACAATTCCTAAGCTTCTACTGCTCGACCGGTGTACGCTTACGCGATACTGACCGACTGCGAGGTTTCTTTGGGTATGGCATTTCTCTACGACTAACGGCAAGTAATTGCACTTCCTCACGCAATTGTTGTATTTCCTTTGTAATTCAGCTACCGAATCTGTAGGCGGTAATGAAATTGCGTTTACCTCTGAGAAACCCGACACTTCATGCACTTTGCTAGCGATTGACGTCAGATCAGACAATTCGTTTCTGCATGCGGATAAAATGTGTTGCATCTGTATATGCAACCGTTGTAACCACAAAGTTCTAAGCAATTGAGCACTTATTTTGTAGATAACCAAACTTTTCATTCGAGATAAAAGCTGTGAAGGTAGAAGGTCTCCTAAATGTAAATCCTGCAATAACTGTCTTAGTCACGCATTTTCGGATTGAGAAAAAAGAGAAATAATCCTTTTTTAAGAGCGGTATAAGCATTATCTCTAGGAGGTGCTAAAACAATATCCCTAGCCTGTGAAAATATTCTAGTCTAATACCGAAACTAGAGCATGATATTTAGTAGAATCTTCGGAAATACCGGCTCCTCAAACTCGCGATTCTATATGAATAAACCATATCTCGGGACTCCACTCTGGATATTTCAAATTTATTTTTGACTTCTTTGTCCATATTATGAAACACCAATATAATCCTTTATGTAATATGCAAGAAAGATAACACCTAAGACATGAAAAGTTACTAGGGAAAATCGCTGAGACTGCCGAGAAAGTGATTAACATAACAAATTAAGTCCGCAGAGATCACTCACCATACATTGATTTCCACAAAAATCAACCTGGAGCAACACTGATAGTTCTGCGTCAGGGTCACCAAATATGAAGGGGCTGGAGGATACCTCAAAATATGCCCTGCTTCATTATTGACTAAGATCAGGAGGTTGCAAATGACACTCCAGGCAAAAAGTTCAACAATAAACTTTTATTTCATATATTAACAAGGTTTACTGTGCAAAATGAACTCGTCAATTAGAACATTAAAACATTGGAACATTCAAACAAAAAGAGTCTGCAGAACGGTACATCTCGTATCGGAAGTTACTATGTACACAAGAATACATGGTGAGAAGAGCACTTTTAGTGAGGAACGAAGGGCCTACAGGTACATCTGGATTACTACATATCTGATTATCAGCAAGTCGTATCCAATTGCAGATGAGAGAAATCTAAACCTTTCGGGAAGGCTCATGCTCCGCTTAGGCGAGATGGCTAGCACCGTCTGTTGTACTTCTGTAGATCCAACCAAGGAGGTTAATACTTCACTGAAGTGAGTTGGCTTAGACTGTGTTGCTGCTATCTTCCTTTCTTTGCCGGAAATGGCCAAGGCACTCGTATAAATACGTTGATTAATAGTGCGCGCGCAGAACAACACGCACTTTCTTAGAATCTTGCATGAAAGAATAAACCTCTGCCGCCTCATGGCAAAATGAGAGATGAAATGCAATGGCAAGGGGAATGGTTCCAGACGCCGCCAGAAACTTTAACGACTGCAATCTTCTTCGAGTGCCTCCACACTTCAATTAAAAGGAATATATATATATATATATATAATCTAAATCCAAATAAAACCAGTATACAAACATACAGAAATAAACAAGAATTCAATCCTATATCAAATAGTCATTATTTGAACCATACATCACTTTTAAATAAAATCTAATAAATTGAAATTACTAATGATACCATAAACAAAAATCAAGTTTAAACATTATAGTCAACAAGTGAAAGAACACTGTTGTTATTAAAAATAATGAAATATGCAATCCAAGTAAATGGAGTTTTCAACAATTAAAATAGCAGCTTGGCTGTGGACAAGCTTTAGCCAGGTTAAATTAATTTTCTTGTACAATCCATCCCTGTTACTATTGTTGTTGAAAAAACAGACAGGGTAACATACCCTAAAATGAAAGAATTTAGAAAGAAAAATCTTATACTAACCCTAACTATAAAGCATGACTATATATAAACTACTAAAATTCAGGATAGAATATGTAAATATCATTATATTGCACTAAGATATTGCACTAAAGACAGTAAATATATAATTCAATAAAGTACCCATACTTTACATTAAACATAAACTAATCTGTGTCTCCTCTTAAACTTACCAGAATTCATCTCTTTCAATATAGCCCGCCTTGCATATTGACATCACATGTTGCCACAACCAAAAATCTTACCATGAATCATCAGAATTGAATAAATAATATAATTAATTTCTGATATCATGAATTATTAAGATACCCATATTAAAATTCTCAAAAACACATCAAAAATTACACTACATTTAGTTATCTAGAAAATATTAGAAAAAAGTTAAAAATGTCTATTAAAAAGCATTTTTCACTTGAAAGATCCTGGCGCCATCTATGTAATAAAGTTGAAACAAATAAATCAATAGCCAAATTTGAATAAAACTACACAATAAGAGTAGAATGAGTGAAAACACTATCCCACTAACAAATAAATAAAAATATTCTTTTATAAACCAATATGAGTGATTTATTTTAAATGACCTAAAAATTTCTTATCTATATATGCTCTTAGAAAACCTATAGGAAATCCATAATCCTGGGCAATGGAGTAAAAATTTCTTATGTTCTTAATTCTAATATCAATGTCTGTTACTAAATTATTATTTCTAATTATATAATTTTTTACTAAATTCTTGAAGACAGAAATGCTAAGATTACTATTCCAGAAAGGGAATTTATTAATTTGAAAATTAAATGCATTTCTTTTATCAAAGATATCTGTTACTAATTTATTATCTATGATTTTAATATCTAGATCTAAAAATTCTGTAGCTAATTCATTGCCATTAGTTTTTATAAGTTTTAAATAATCAGGATATATATATATATATATATATATATATCAAAAGAAACAAAAGACAAAAATTTAAAAACAACCAAGACATAATGGCAAAAAATAGACAAAAATTATAATAAATTGAAAAATATCATAGCGAGCCGTTCGTCAGGAAGGGGGAGCTCGCCTATGATATTAATATGTGCTTTTTCCTGCTAACAACATATAAAACCCGGTAAAATATGTCGCCATCCCTTCAAAAAGCACAAGATAATTAAAAATTTAAAAATTCTGGAATAAAAGACGAATACATTGAAGATGATTTTAAAAAATCGAAAGAATAATAAAAGCATCCTAGAATAAAATAATATACAGCCTTAAAAAAATAATATACAGCCTTTCAAAAATAAAAGAGAAAAAGGCTTACCACCGCCAGGAATAATCAAACTGAATTGTGAGAAGCAAGAGGTAATGGATGCCAAACCAGTTATTGCTGTTGCCAAACACAGGAAGAAAAGGAGAAAAAGGCTTTGCCGATAGCCCCTGATTCACTGCTTGAGATATCGACGCACAAAGTTTTCTGGAATACCATTATTTAAAAGTTGTTTTAACAAAAGCTTTAATTGTCTCGATTTTGAATTTTCATTTGAACAAATAGATTTAATACGAGAAAATTGAGCGAGAATAGTGTTTTTATAAATCTTAATAGAAATATTAGAAGCAAAATAGGAAAGTCGGCTGACACAAAAATTAAAATCCTTTTTTTGTCATAAATATCGATACAAAAGTTATATATATCTATCCTATTAAAATTCGAAGGTAAACAAACGTATGTATGTATGTATGTCCTTCTATCTTCTCACGAACCAACGAACGGAGAAGCGCGCGGAAAGTACCAAAAGATGGGGAATAATTCAAGGAATCCATTTCGGCCATTTAAATATCGATATTTTAATTAGTGAAAAAGATATTAATTAAAAACTAATTCACAACAATACTTTTCATTGTTTCGGATACTTTATAACAATACTTTTCATTGTTACAGCGCAATTCAAAATTTATTTTATTGTTGAAGTCGTTTACTTTAAAGAACATTGTTACAATAACAATAAAAAAGTGACGCTGACAGAAATAAAAAAATGTATTGTTGAAAGTGTATAAATTCTTTTTTTATCCCGTGACATAACGTCCAACAGAATCATTTTAAAGAAATTAAAAGGGGTGTTTTGTTTCTGTAAAGTTATGTGCCGAAAGATATAGATTAGTTATGTTAGTAATTTTAATCATTATTCATTGATTTGATCAAGTTTAAATATTTGTGGAAGCTTCTATTTTAAGCTTATATTTGGAAGTTACTATTTTTGCTTTGTTCAATTCTCGCTTTTTCCGATGCCTAAAAGAAAAAGAGGAATTACAGGGGATGCTGCCAGTAGACGGGAGGCAGTTAGAAAACGTGAAAGGAGAGTTGTTGAAACTGAAGAAGAAAGAAGCCGCCGATTGTCAACTATGGCACAACGTGGCCAGGACAGAAGAACGGAAGAAACAGAAGAACAAAGAAATAGCCGATTGCCAGACATGGCACAACGTGGGCAGGAGAGAAGAACCGAGGAAACAGAA
>BGPR01025737.1:0-22118 GCA_013235015.1 Araneus ventricosus
TATTTGTGGTTGATTTCTTAACACCGTGTTCTTCCTTCTTGACTGGCAAGGATGCTTTACTTTCAATCGGAGATTTAGCCTTCCAAATTGGAAATCTCTCTTTTGAATAACCACTGTAATGTTTTTTCTTCCAAAGGCTTCGAACACTATCATATTCATCCAGCCTTTTAGCTAGTACTTTTGGGCTTTTTATTTCCGCCCACTCGTCTATGAAATGTTCTTTAACTTCCCGGGGAACTCTTCGTTCTATCTGTTCAATCACTGTTAAGTCACTGAGCACGGCAAAGGTTTTTAGTCCTTTCAGCCATTCTTCAAAGTAGTTCCTTAATTCATACAAGAAGTTTGTCCAATTACCTTCAGCAGTTTTTGTGTGGTTATTATACTTTTGTCTAAACTTTTCAGCCGAAATTTTATATCTTTTGAGCGATAACTTCTTAATATGCGAGTAGTCATTTGAAACTTCTTCTGACTCCCTGGAAATCAGTCGTGACATCTCATAAAGTAACAATCCAATTAAGTGAGATACCCATAAGTTTTCATTAATTTCCACCCGTCTGGATTGCCTCTCAAACAAGACGAGATACAGTCTTATGTCTCCCTCTTTGGGATCAAATTTTTGCACAAGATGTCTCATCTCTAGCTTTGGTTTTGCCATTGGGACCGTTTTACTCGGTCTTGATTTATTTTCCAATTCTAGCTGTAATTTCTTCTGCTGAAAAGCATTTTCCAGCTCCCTTTCGTCAAGAATTCGTTCGGCTTCTCTTTCTTCTGCAATTTGCTTCTTTTATCTTTCTATCTTCTTCTTCTCTTCTTCAAATCGCTTTGCTTTCTTTTCTTCTTCAAGCTGCGTTGCCTTTAATGTTTCCAGTAATTCTTTAATATAGTCAACCTCTTCATCATAATTGAGTATCGCCTGGGATGGCCTTTTAATCTCATTTACAGTTGTAGAGGCCCCGACTTCAATTCCGAGGCTCTCCGCTAATTTTTGTAAATCAGCTTTTAAGGCTTTTCCAAAAAAAGCCATCTCGCCAAAATATGATTCCCCGCAATATTATTAGTAACTTTTTTTAGCGATCCCTACTCCTTTACACAGTTTTAAGTGCATAAAAATCAATAAAGAGTTACAAGAATAAACATTTTTCTTTTATTTGCCGAAACTTAATACCAACTTTATTAAAACAGCTCAACTACTAAGCAAATAAATTTAATAATCAATCGAAACTGTTTTCACCACATATTTTAAATGGAAATATGAAAAATACTCTTCTTTAAATACACACAAATAAAATTTAATGTTCAAAGAAAAGCTAAAAAATGTAATCCCAATACTGTTATTTCCTTTCTTTATTCATATATAACAAAAATGAAAATGCAACAAACCACTATTAATATCCACAAAAAATATTCTTATAACAGGAAATAACCTTCATAAATAAACTCAGGAGAAACCTGAAGTAAAAAAAATTCATACGAGAAACAGAAAACATTAATATTTTCCTCTTTCGTTTTAAAAGTAAAATGATAATTCTTTTAAAGACAAATGCAATAATGATACCAATAAATTCAGTAAAATTATTCAAAACAGTCACATGAAATTTCTTTTTAAATAAGCAAAGTTACCTGCAGCGATACAAATAATATCAATTAAATTTCTATGTTATACAAAAACCACATAATTATTTCTTAATTGATTTATTTTCCGCTGACCAAATCTTTACAATTAGCAAAAAATTATTAAATTAATTAGCAAAATTATGATTCAAAACGATACTGAGTTTTAAAAAAAAGAAGCAACCAGAATAAATTATGCTATACAATTTACCGTACACCGCACAATTAAAATTCTTTGCTGTACTTAGTTAAAAAGAAGCAACCAGAATAAATTATGCTATACAATTTACAGTACATCACACAATCAAAATTCTTAGTTATACTAAGTTAATATCACTGTTATACTATTCTTATGAGCATTTCATAACCAAATGCTAAAATGTTACTACATAATACTATTTTTACTTAACAATTTTAAATACAATTTTCAGTTAAGGTACTGTCAGGCAAAATGAACCAGTTAACCTGAACCCAGTTAATCTGAAGATTAAAAAATATAACAGGACTGATTTTGAGCTTCCAAGGGTTGTGTGGATCGAAATATCCCACCGCTGCCACCAATTAAGCACGTCTGTAACGAACAGACGCACGATTCAATTTTTAAAACATTTAGTATTAACTAGATTCACAGCCTATGTACAGAATGTACACTATGTACAAGTAGTATAACATTTCATTTTTTTACGTATAGCATCTCAAGACAGTTCGCTCTCATTTTAGCGCGCTCCTGTCAGAACACTTTTCAGACGAACATTCTCGGCGGTTGGCGCCCAAGTTCGCTTCTTTTTCCTTTTGGAAGGAAAAACAGTGTTTAGCGAAGGAATTTAGTTTTACGTCTCGGCTCTAGTGGGACGCGCTAGCGGGAAATTTAGCTGGCATGACGGTATACAAGTATACAAATGATGAACTGGGATGCATCAAAATAGTAACCGGAATAAACCATTTTATGGACTGCCCAAAGACTATTTACATGCAGGAAAATTATTTCATTAAGGAAGTTTAATTTGTTTTTCCTTCACATTGTCATTGATAGGCTTATTACGAACGACAAAATAAATTTGTTCAATTATAATCCGGCTTGAATGCTACCTGAGAACTAAGACAATATGCCTCATAATTTTAAATCATGATCATATAACGAAAACACATCCGAAATGCGGGATAAATACTTGTCAAATACGAGCACAGCTTGAGGGAAAATAAATGTTTTTATCGGGAAAAAACTGTTTCACAGTATTCAAAATAAGTAGTGCTTTTATTTTTGTTACCAACCATAGCGAGATAGACCTTCTATCTTGCTGTTCTAATTCCAACTAATGTGAAGATCTTTTTTGACATATGCTTTCGCTATCTTCAATACTGAAAACCGAAATATTTTTATTGTATTCTCATAAAAAAAACTTTGATGTCTTTGCCAAGGTTCAAGATATCGAGACATCAATATAAATTATCATGATTATACAATTCAAGCAAGCTCTTGATTGTCTGTTATTTTTCCATGAATGAGGGCTTCTAAGCATTACAGCAATGGCCAGAAGTTTGCCATAGAAACAAAAACAACTCCAACTTAATACAGATAAATAGTTGGAAACAAAAAAATATTGAAATATTACCAATTTAAGTAAATATTTATAAAATTGTGATAGTATGTTGGTTTTCATGTCTAAATCTTTTTTTTCGGAGGAAACATTCGTAAGAAATTAATACTTTTGTTCTGGTTGTTGTCCACAATAATGCAAAATAGGCTTGCTAAGATGAGCAGACTTATTATTGCAGAGCCTGTAAGACAATCTTGGTTACGGTCCAGATTTAAAAGCTTGCACAAAGAACTCTTCCCTAGCACTGCACATCGAACAGCTAGTATGCTCAAAGAATGGAAGAGAAGACGACTAAAAGACAGACATGCTCAGAAGAAACAACAAAGTAAGGCAGGAAACTGCGCATGTAAGCATGGCATGGATGAATCATCTGAATAACTCCATCTTCGCAACCATTCTTGCAAAACTGTATAACTTTTATTGCTCTATCTCTTTATCTAACTTGACTGAAGCCTTTTCATAGAGCACTCTTCCTTATTAAAAAGCAAAACATGGCGAAACAAGTAGAATAAAATCTATTCTGTTCATCGTGAAAATTATTCTTTCTATTCTGTCTCTCATTGCTACTCAAATCTTCAGAATGCAATTTCCTTCTGCAATAGAAAAGCTAAGAAAATATTAGACTATTGTTAAGGCTCTCAGCATGCCATATGTAGTTGAATGAAACCTCTTTAGTACGTCTTTTCTTGTTCATATGTCGTTTTGCTTTGGTCCCCATTCAGCGATATTCGTTTAAGTGTGATTCTAATCTTTCTAGCATCGCAAGCATTCGATAGGGCAGCGCCTTCTCTGAACTTCCATAACGTCGATCTTTCCTTTTCTGAAATTTTTCGAATTTCGAATATTCTTATGTTTATATTGTTATGTTTTCTATTCTTATATTTATATTCTTATCTTTAATTAAATATTCTTAATTCTTATCTTTCAGATAAATTCAGATAGGTTGTTTTCTTTTTTCCGCTCAACAGATCTAGGCTATTGCCTAGCTCTATAGGCAGCATATATATAGGAAGCATCTATATAGGCAGCATATATATAGGAAGCATCTATATAGGCAGCATCTATATAGGCAGCATCTATAAAGGCAGCGGTTAGTACTATAGGCAGTATCTCTAGATGATTCGATGTATTCACAGACTTGTATGTAGTAGTTACCTGCCGATTGACGGAAGAGATGGGGGTGGAGAGGTTGTGGCATGGAACATAAATATATCGTGGTTCTTTTATTTATTCTCTCAACCGTCTGTAACAGAGAAAAGCTACTGTATCATGTAAGGCTTTTTCTTCCAAAGACTTCGATCACTATCATATTCAACCAGCCTTTCAGCGAGTACTTCTGGGCTTTTTATTTCCGCCCACTCTGCTATGAAATGTTCTTTAACATCATAGAGAACTCTTCTTTTTATCTGTTCGGTCACTATTAAGTCACTGAGCTTGGCAAAGGTTTTTATTTCAATTTCTTTCAGCCATTCTTCAAAGCAGTTCCTTAATTAAGCAATAGGCAGCATCTCTAGATGATTCTATGTATTCTGATTTGTATGTAGTAGTTACCTGCCGATTGACGAACGGGATGGGGGTAGAGAGGTTGTGGCATGGAACATAAATATATTGTGGCTCTTTTATTTATTCTTTCAACCGTCTGTAAGAGAGAAAAGTTGCTGTATTATGTCCTTTGTCAATGTGAAAGTCCTGTTCACCTTTGTCGTCAGAAGTGTTTGGATAGTTTATTGGCCTGTTAAAAGACGAGGTATTACAATTAAGAGTAAGAAATACAGAGTGACCACCGTGTGATAGCAGCCGAGTCTCTCCGCAAAAATGGAATCTTCCCTCTTTTTCTGTGAAATCGTTAGAGAATGAAATGATTTTAACTTTTATAGAGACCATGCCTTACATCAAATGTTTATTCGTGCTTCTTTCTAACTTGTTAGCAAAATATCCTTTCAAACGAAAAGTGTTGTCATTAAAATATGCAGTTAAAATATTAAAAGGATATGATAATAATTCTGGATAGGCAAAAGCGGAGATTGCAAAGAAGTTAGATATCCTTGTCAGCTCTCTAAATATAATTTTATCTAAGAGGGGGAAAGTCGTGGAAAGTTCATCAAATTAGTGCACGTCGAATAAAAATGCCAATTAGAGAGGAAGAATTTCCCTGCTTTACTGAAGTTCATTAATCAATGTAGAACTCCAAATATTTCAATCATCGTTCTAATGCTAACAGAAAAAAAACAGCAAGAAATCACTTTAAAGTGAAATGTAGAGGAGACAGTTTGTTCTTTTGGACAGTTGCAAAAATTTACAACACGGCATGACATATCATATAATATCAAAAGCTATTTGCAGTTGAGTCGACTTATGAAATATTTGACACTCAAGATAGAAGAATATGTATTGGCAAACATATTTAATGTTAATGAGACGGATCTCTTCTGTCACCTCAAACTTGAAGGATCCCTTGCGTTTCAGAGCAACGGGTGCAATTGAGGCAAAAATGTAAAAATCGCCTTACCATATTGTTGTGCAAACACTTCAGGCACAGAAAAGATGAAACTACTTATCAGAGAAAAATCTAAAATACCAAAATGCTTTAAAAACGTTAAATCCTTGAATATTATGAAGCGTATGAGAAGGCCAGTATGACGATGGAAATTTAACAGATTGATTAAAAAAGGACACAATAGTGATACGAAGAGACAGAAACGAAAACCCTGCTCTCTTTGAATCAATAAATGGTACTCCCACATGATACCAAGTTCTTAAAATGCGGAAGTTGTGTTTTTCTCAGCAAGTTGCAAGTCTTTTAAAATCTTGAGACTTTGATGGGATCCAGAACTTTAATGTGTACTGCATAGAAATGTCTCATTAAGTTGCCTGACGAAAATATCGATGATGGGACCACGCGAAATCGATGCTTTAGAGCCGACATAAATTATCTCTAACGAGGGTTTGCTCAAAATATTTTATTTCCAATGATTCTCTGAAATCTTTCATTTCCGATTCCTGTTTCCTGCAATCAAAATGAATTTTCTTTCTCGTTTTCACTGAATAATTTGCTATGTTTAAAACATTTCTTCAGATTTAACTTTCCCAATTCAGAAATAGATTTAAAAAACAGCATTTGGGATTATTGTATGGGGAAGGAATAATCTGTCTTACGATTTTTTAAGACAGATATCACTGTAGATAGTTAGCTCAAATCTTAATAGTTTTTGAGATCAATCTATTTCTGATGGATATTTAGGCATAACTTCCCACCTAAATTTTTTATTTGTACATTTTTTCCCTCTTTCTCTCAATGACGGTGTCTGTGCTTGAATTTCTTTTGTCTCCCTTTTCCTTCATCTTTGTACTTCTAATCAATATATGTTTCCTTATCTATTACTAGTTTATATACAACCACCCTACTTACTTCACACTTTTTAAATAATTTTTTGGATATTTGATACAAAACCATGTTTCTTATTTATCTTAAATATATCAGAAATACTTCAGTACAAATAAGTTGGAGTCAGAATAGCCGAGAGGTCTAAATCGCGTGGTACAAATAAGTTGCGTTATACATGGGAAATAGTATGTAAAAGTAATTTCAAATCATCCATAGCAGGTTGATAATTGATAAGTTTCTTAGATTTATTGCCTTTATATCTTTCTACTACACAGATATTAACCCATTCATTTCCTCCTATTTTTTTTCTACTGCCATTTCTATTTGAGTGGTTTCTTTTATCAAAGTTTCGTTATTTCTTAAAAGAAAACTGAAGAGCATACGTACTAGCAGTGCAATTTACCATGCAAGAGTATACTCATAGTTTGCAGCGAATATTTTAAGTAATATTTAAGCTATAGTTTGTAATAATTAGGTTTAAATTTAAAAAATAAGTTTATGCAAATTAAAGTAAGTTGATATAATAAATTATCTTCAGTAAGAGTTTATTTAAATCGCTTTTCAGTCTATTAAAATTTGGTTTCGAAATAAAAGAAAGAATAGCGTCAAGCAAATAACAATGCGATTATACCCACGACTGGACGTAGTTATGTAATAAGGAATCGACTCCAAGCAGCATTTTGAAATTTAACTGATTTTAACAAAACTATAAGGAAAAAAATTCGAATGCTGCAATTTACCACAATTAATTATTGCATTCTAATTAGTATTTTGAGTAAGCAATTGGTAGCAAAGATTTTGGACGGCAAATTATACGTACTTGGGGAGGATCCGAAGTCCATGAATAATAGATGGTTCCTAATCATGGCTGTTTTATCCAGTGGGCTAATTGGGCTCTAGCCAAGGGGCGCCAGTGATCCGAAGGCGTCTAAAAACTTACTATACCGGTTTTATTTTAATTCTGTGAATCAAAATTTCTTTTAACTATAATTTTAAACTGGTTAAAAATATTATATCGATTTTGAAATGTTGCATAGACATGAATATCTTATACTATAAATTAAAATGCATATTTCGTCTTAATTAAATAAATAATTAAATATGCTAAGTAAAACAGAAAGTGTTCATATGAGTTTTCATGTATTAATTTTAACATTAAGCATCTTGTTATATTTTTGTATTTAGTAAATATGTAGAAGATAAAGGGAAAAAAAATACTTTTGTATGTAATGTGACCGTTAGAACTAATCATGTATACGATCATGGGGGTGGAAGCCGGCTTCCAAAATCCTATTTTGAAAAGACATCCATTTGCAAAATTACAAAGTTTCAGGCACAGAACAGGTGACATTTTTATTCAGTTATATTATTAGTTAGGTATTTTATTTGGGCTATATGGCGCTGAAATTCCTAGTTAAGGTTCTGATGGGGCGCCAAATTATTCTAGCCCAGGGCGTCCAAATTTGTTAAGACAACCCTGTTCCTAATTGCATATTTATGTCCAGTTAAAAGCTACTTTCTCTTCAGTAAAAATATACTTAGGTCGTTTGTTAAACCACGAGGAGTCAATGTCACGTAATTCCAATATCAATGCAGTAATATATGCAATGCATATAACTCTGAAACCCACTGACTGTGACGCTTTGCAGAGATGCGGGAGCCTCCGTACTACATCAACTATTCCAAGCCACGGCTGCTGACTCACAACATCATCACTAGCAAGTATTTCGACTTGGCCATCGCCGCCGTCATCGGACTCAACGTCGTTACTATGGCTACAGAATTCTACATGATGCCCATGGTGAGACCCATTTGTTAACTCAAGTGTCAATGCATTAATATTGTCTTATCCATGTTCCTTATCTCTTAAAGACTGGTCGTCGAGCTGATTTGATGCGACACTACGGCTGTGCATAGGATTATAAACGTTCTAATGTAATTCAGATGGCGTATTAGCAGTGTGGGGTCTTAAATGAAATCTTCTCAAAGGCTGTTAAGGGCTGATTTTATCACATAAGTTGAGAATTTTCAAATTTAGTGCGTCCTCTTCCATGGGAACTTATATGTAATTGGTTAAATCCTTGTACATCTATTTACAAAAGAAGTTATAATTCTAGGTTATCATAGGAATAATCTGTTTATGTAATGAATATGTTCACGAACAAATCTATTATTGGCATTACTCTAATTTATATATATTTTTGTCATAAGTAAACTTACAAACAATCAACTAGAAAAAGTAGATCAAATTTAAAAATAAATTTGACTTGAACTTTAAACTGAAACAACAAAATTTAAACAATACAATTTAGGAAAAAAAAATTATACAATGTTTAAGTAGCGCGCAATTGCAGCTGCATATACAAAAACAATGGAAATCAAAATCATTCAAAGAAAGCAAAAAACTAAGATAAAAACTCTGAGAGAATCGAATTAAATAAACAAGGAATCCATTCTAGTCCATTTTATCAAGGGCTAAGGACTTTATTCGAAATGGATTCAAAATAATTGGGAAATTTTTCTGTAAGAAGCTTGCATTACGCCAAATATAGCTTCTCTTAGCCCGAAATTTCCCAACAAAAGACAAAGGAGATCAGAACCATCTAAAAAGCATTATTTTAAAAGAAAAAGCAAAACCAAACACAATCATAAAAACGCTAATAATTTTGATTTAAAATATCATTTGTCTTCGGGCTGTCATAAGTGAGGTTTCCTCACTTTTAAATAATTATGTATCAAAGTTGCGACTGATCAATTTCATTATTAGATAAGTATATTTCTTTCTAAAGGTACAGCATATCTTCGAGAGCTATCTATATCAAAAAAGTAAGATGTGACGCATCAGATTACAAATGGAAGAAATTCAATACAGATAACTTTCTTTATCTATATTGAATTTCTTTATAATATGCAGAAAATTTTTATTTGAGCATTGATTTTCTCAAAGTTGTGCCTCAATTAGGACCCTTTAATAAATCTCATTGCACAGGATTGTTGTAAATATGAATAGTTGATATAATTCATATTTAATCCAAAATTTATTTTACAGTACACGTACTAGAACCATTAAATTATAATATTGCAAAAGTATGTAATATTTTATGTTTGTTCTGTTTTCTGTAGCAATAACTCATAAAATATTTAGATGGGTGGCCACAAGAGGTGGTATCTTCTGTAAATACATACAAAAGTTATATTGACGTAAGCTTTCCGGTTGGTTTCGGGATTGTAAGATATAAAAAAATTTAAGAATAAATACTTTGAATTACAATATTTTCAGGTTATATTGTACTGTTATTGTTCTCATTTTCCGAAACTTTTACACAAAAATAACGAGAGAAAAATTTCCGTTGTAAACCTACTATTTTTTCACTGGTTGGTACACATGTACAGCATTTTTTTGTTTGCCAAGGTATCCATAAATTAACCACTGGATAAATAGTTGTTGTAGACCAAATAATAGAAAAAAATTCTGGCTGGATCTTATTTAGAAATCTAAAGATTTATTTTATGAAATGGTTTGCAATATGATAAGTATTCCATTGCGTTTCAACATAAATATCATAAACGCATTATTCTGCATTATTGAATTTTAACTGGAAGATGCATTTTTTGTCGTAAGAAGGTTTGCCATACAGTACAATAAAACTTTTCGAACTAAAGCATCCGTTACCACCATAATTTTTACATAAAAATATGGAATTTTTAAAACTCTATTTTTATGGCATTTTTTTTAATCTAGTGAATAATTTTGCGGTTACTCTGTACTTTTCCATTCAATCTTAACTGAACCAAAAAAAAGAAAATTAATTTCTTCCTCTCTATTCTAAGAGGAAACTAGCTTTTTGTTTATTGGTGACACGCCATTCTTCAAGTTTGCGCTTTGAATAATTCACCAATGGTTCCATAATAGTTTCTTGAAATTTCGAATTCCGTTTTCTTCCAGGAACTAGTCTACGCCCTGAAGGTTTTCAACTACTTTTTTACTGCCGTCTTCATCCTTGAAGCGGCAATGAAAATTGTTGCCTTAGGACTGCGGAGGTATCTTTCAGACAGGTAAGTGATCCGATTATGTGCACTCAGTGTCATTTTTAGCGACTAGTGAAACGTACGTTTTCTTTTAAAGGGCGAAATTTAGTAAAAAATTTATTCAGTTTTGAAAAATGAACAGGAAACAGCTGGAAAAGGAAAAGTTCTTTCGTAGCTTCAAACCTTTTCATTCTCACAGAATAGTCTTCATTCTTAAAATTTCATATTTTTCACTGAAAAAAACCCGGTATGTAACAAATATTACCTCATACTTATTTGTGATAAACGCCTTTGTAACTTCAAACAACTTCAAGAAATTAATAATTCGGAAACGGCTGATGTTGGTGATGTAATAAAAGGAAATATCGAACTTTTTGTGTCACTTTTGTATGAAAGGGCGAATTCGTGCTCACAGAGTAAACGTAAATGATCCGCACCTATTCAAATTTTGAAAGGTCCGATCAGAAAAATTCTTTTGCTATTCGAAATAATTATTTATTTTTGTTTTGTATTTTCTTCTATAACATACTTCTAGTTCTTACATTAGAGCTTTTGTTCGGTCTTTTTTTATTAGTCCTGAAATTTGGCTCATTTATTTAATATTGTTTTCTATTTATTAGAATCTTTCGTATCCATGGCATTATTAAAGGAAATGTAATTTAAATTGTATTGACATTTTATAAATTTATGATATATTAATTCATTTTACTTAAATTATTTAGAAAATAGTTTTTTTTTTATTTTTTTTATAATTTTGTACTGTAAACATATGGGTTGGAAAAAGCCTTATGCTTAAAAGATCACAGTACACTGTATGATGTTGGCTTAATAACTTCCCTTCGAATTTTCACAGTCTATGCTTTTAATGACGTAGTACTATTATGTGGAAACCTGGAAATCTTTTTTCTCACGGCGATCATCTTCCTTTCTTGCAGTATAATAGCCAAAAGTAGAACAGTAATGCATTATTTTTGTGCATAATTAATGTAATCTTTAAAGTGATCTACTTATTTTTCTTCGAATTATAAATTTACACTCACTAAACTAGCTCGAATCGAGTAGTGTCTGTAGCAGTAAGCGGCAAAATTTCTTTCTTTCATAAATAGCCTCTCTTCTCCACTGCTGTTGTGCGACTGGTGATTAGACCGTTGTTTTGGAGGGAAGATATACCCAGTGTTTCCAATGCGTGATTTAGAAATTCCCTTGCCCATATTTTTAAAAAAATATTAAAGAGGTGCCTAGATGCCTCGTGTATCCAGTTTCTTCGCCTTATTGTAATGATATACACTTTGCATAATGTGGATCCAGTGGTCTTACAGTGGTTAATTTACTTTTAATTGTAAATAATTCATTCTGTATTTCATTTTCTCTAAAAAATGTTATATAGATTGAATCAGAAACTGTTTTATTACAGGGATGCGATTGTAATAATTCTTTTTCTGTTATAGATGGAATCAACTAGACGTTGGAATAGTTGGGCTATCCGTAATTGGTATCGTTTTGGAAGAAATGGAATCCGAAGTTATACCAATTAATCCGACAATTATACGAGTTATGCGCGTACTAAGAATAGCAAGGGGTAAATCATTTTTTTATATTCTAATTTATGTTTCCTTTCATAGGGTTGAACAATGCGAATTTCAAGGCGAAAAGGTTTTTAGAAGACTCTTAATGGCTGCATAAAGATTTTAATCTAGTGAATCCAACAATAAGTGTAAAACTGTCATTCTTTAGAAGTAATTTAAAGCAAAATTTCATATCTTATACATCTAATGAATTCGCTCCTTCTTAATTCGTTTCATATTTTTACTTTCCTTTTAGTACGAATTAGGAGGAATAGAAAGCTATTTAGAGTTCTGTAGAATATGATCGTGATTTTTTTACATGAAACCGGTTAAAAAATTAAACATAATATGAGAATTATATTATTCTAGTATTTTTTTAATTATTAGAATCAGTTTTCCCTGTACTCTTTAACCACACTGTTCTTTTCAGAATAAAGCGTATCAAATTGATTATCATGGGTGCTACAAAAATTTTACACTCAAGACATGCAAAAAGAGCGAATGCAGTTGTTTTATTCTCAATCTATATGACTGACTATATTATTCATGAACAACAGAAATGCAATCACCACCATAACTTTCTATACTCGTCATAGTCTGCGTTTTCACGTAGGAAATTAGAGAATCGTCTTCTATCAAAACTGTCTATCATCTGGCAATCTTCAATAAACAATCGTTTTCCAAAACTGAACATCATATGGCAGGCTATCAGACTTCACCACAACATTTGAAATTTCTGCAGATAGCCTTGGAATCCTAAATAAAACGATAAAAGTATAACTGGTGCATAATATAGGCTGAATGATAACCAACTTCACCACACTTTCAATGCAAAAATTTCATCCTTCTCAAAATCACCCGACTGGCCTTTCCATTTTTTTTCTGCGAAGGATCTTCTCACTTCAAAAGGACAATGAACATGCAGTCACCACCATAACTAACAATTCTAACTTCTGAGCCTTAAGAAGGCATTGGCCAATCTGCTTAAGAATCTTCCATCCTATGGCAACTGCGAGTGTTCATTTTATTGCTCCATTTTAATAAAATAAGAAAAGAATGACAATCTTGTTACTTTTTTCAGTTTTGAAATTGCTCAAAATGGCAAAGGGAATCCGAGCCCTCCTTGACACAGTAATGCAAGCCCTACCCCAGGTTGGAAACCTGGGGCTTCTGTTCTTCTTACTCTTCTTTATATTTGCTGCCCTGGGGGTGGAACTTTTTGGCCGCCTGGGTAATTCTCTGTTTCATATTTTAAAGTTCATACTATACCCTTTAATGTCATGTGAATTGTATTCTTGTTAATGCTATAACGTGTTTGATACAAACAGATTCAATGCCTAGAGGACATGAGAGTATGTAGATAATGTTTATCATGTATAAGTGACACATGGTATCGACTACAAACCCTTTGACACAAAGCATGCATTATTAGGATATTCATAATTCCTAGGGTTCTGTGAAAACTAATGTAGAACCAATGTCATTACGTCATTATATGAATTCAGCATAATGTAATTTCGTTGCATGTGAATTGAGTCCCTTTTAAACCCTGTGGGTATTATAGAATTAAAAGAATTTAAAAAAAACCTTTGAATTATTGCTAGTTATCTAAGAAATGAAAAATTATTTAATTAACCATACCTAACAGAACTTTATACTTACAAACGAGAGCAAAGTTCGTTCTGAATAGCACGATTTTGCGATCATACTTAAAATGCAGTATTTTCAACAAGAGTACAATGCAGTTTCGTCGCACTCCAATTCATAAAACTCAAATGTGATTTCTCTCTAAATTATCTTTTCTGTAAATTCTTATGAATTCGTATAAATAGATTTCCGGTTCATTTTAATTCCACCTGTTAAATTCGTCTCCCCGCCTTTAAATACCCATCTAATTATAACTACATTATTCAGATATGTAGAGGACGACTGCCCAGATAGCAAAGAAAGCTTGTCTAAACGGTTTTGGAAACCTTGTCGTCGGCAAGGGTAAAGGGTTGTCACAAAGGTTTCCATGACAAGGGTTGAACCTTTCGGCAAGGTAGAGGAAAGTTTCGCTAGTCAACAAGAAACAAGGTTTTCTTTAAGGTTTTTAGTAAGATTTACCCAAGCTTTTATTACAAGCTTGTTTCAGGCTTTCCTCAAGCTTGTCTGAGGCCTTTCAGAAGGTCATTAAGAGCCCTCCTTCGGCGGACAAAATAGTACCCCTCCCCCCCCCGAAGTTTTACTCCTACAGAGGGGGAGGAGATGTCTACTCCCCACACCACACTAATGAATATTTGAAATGTTATCATGTTAATATTCCCTAACTGCAAATATGTAATAGTGTTTGGAGAAAGTGCTCTCTTCCTATCACAACACCGAAACTCTTTTATTAAACTATAGAAATGCAAATGAAGCAAATGGCATTTTTAAATAGAAAAAATAAGGATAAAATTGCTTATGCATATGAAAAAACAGCATTACCTTCCTGAAGATATTTAAAACGCGTCACACTTAAAATTACCTGGTAATGATAATTCTTCCTTAATGTATCTGCCTGCGTTTCCAGAATGCACTGATGACTATCCATGCCAGGGTCTCGGCGAACATGCTCATTTTCGGAACTTTGGGATGGCATTCCTCACTCTGTTTCGGGTGGCCACCGGAGACAACTGGAATGGAATAATGAAGGTAATAGCATTTCTTTTCGGTTATTTTGTTCGAATCCCCTTGAGATGTATGGAAGAAGTGATGCTGATGGTTGACACTCGATTGTGTGTTGCAGGACACCCTGAGGGAGAACTGCGATCCTTCGAGCGAGTGCATTCGCAACTGCTGCGTCAGCCCCGTGATCGCTCCCCTCTACTTCGTGGTGTTCGTCCTCATGGCCCAGTTCGTATTGGTGAATGTTGTCGTCGCAGTGCTCATGAAGCACCTCGAGGAGTCTCATAAGCATATGGACGACGACATAGAGATAGACGCAGAGATTGAAAGACAGCTGGCCGCTGAAATAGCGCACAGTGTCCGGAAGAAGGTGGGTGTCACTATAAATCTCATTCCTCAAACAACAATGAGTGTTGACACTGGAAATATCTAATACATGCTAATTAATTGATTCAAGTCACTATAAATCTAAGAGATAAAATAATTTGTGTCACCCATTGATCTTGAAACTGACTGAACGTGGACTTAATACATACAAAAATCTCTTACAATTTTTGTACGAGATTAGAATAGGTTTTTAAGAATATGAACAATAAAACAAGTAAAGTTAAGAAGATGGTTTATAAAAACAAACTTCTATTAGTATACTAAAAAGTAGAATTTTTTATTTTGATTATTTTCTATATTTACTCTTTAATTTTTATAAATATTATGAAATTTTGAAATAAATTTTTTCTCAAATTCAGTTAAGGTGGTACCACGTGTAAGGAATAAAAAAATTAATTGAATTAATAGATTAACTGATAATTATCTAAAAAATATTAAAATCGTGTGTTGTCATCGATAACACACAACTGTACAAAATTTAAAAGCTCTAGCACATCAGAAAGGGAGTGAATAATCGGTTATTAAATTTCATCTTTACAAACACAAAACAAGTCAAGTGCTTAGTTAAAAAAGCTATATTTATATAATAAGCATTTTATATACAGGGTGTCCCAAAAAAGTGGAACAAGCATTTATCTCCTTAAATATTGCACTTGGACATATACTTTCAATTACAAAGCTTCGTCAAATAAGATAGGAATTTGTGTGAAAAGACTTTGGCTTCTGTGGAACTTGAGGATAAAAAGCTAAGAAAATTAAATTTTTATACGTTTCCCATAGAGCAAAAGTGTCAATGAGTAAAATGTTCCTCTTACACAAATATATGTATAAACTAAGTTTCGCAGTTCTATCTGCAAACTTGCAGAGGTATATTAATTTTTAAATTAAAAAGGGCTGCTCACAAATGTATGTGAATACGTTTCTCGCAGAAATGTAAATTTATTCAACATAGAAAAACTGTGAAATGCAAATATTTGTCTAGTAGTACATCATCCAATCATCATGGATTGAAAAAATTTGCCAATGGTGCATGCTGTTACTCAGTTTCATTGGCAGATAGTTGCAACTATCGACTTGATAAAGAATGGAAGGACAACTTGAGAAAATAAAATTTAACCTAAAACAGGAAACGGCGCAAACGTCTTTTTACGTTTTTCATGTTCAGTTCAAAAGCAGATAGCTCGTACTTATATGCATATTTTCTTAAAAAATCATGGATAAAGTATTCTTAAGATTTAGGAGATATAATTAAATACAAAAAAGATCGATTCATTTATTTTAAAAGCTAAGTTTTCTAACCTGACAGCTAAAAGTTCAAAATAATTGGGCGCTCAGAGGCTTAGTAATATTTTTATAGCACTTCTTGATTCTGAGCAGGTAAGCTGTCACTGATGGTATATCACGGTGGATGTTTTTTCTGAAGATTCACAAGCTGAACTACTAGTATTTTTGTAAATACTTCAATTAATCTATTATTTGACTATTTTTTAGATTTAACAAGAGTTAACAACTACATTGTTATTTCCTGATTTCTCTCTTTTAATAACTTATTGAAATATGTATATTATCCCTCATATGTACATAGAAAGACCGCATCAAACTGCAGCGAGATGTATGGAAAAGTGGTCTAAGTCAATAAATTTATTTTCTTGTATTTCTGTAAGTTTTGTAGGTACAAGCGTGAAACTTTGCATGTGAATAGATGAATGAAAGAAAAACATTTTAGTAATTGATATTTTTTAACTACAGGGGGCAGTATAAAAATTTAATTTTTGTAACTTTTTATTACCAATCCCCTTAGAAGTCAAAATATTTTCATACAAATTCTTATCTTATTTCATGAAACTTTGTAATTGGAAATATATGTCTAGGATCAATATTTAAGGAAATAAACGCTTGTTCCACTTTTTTGGGACACCCTATATAAAGCTCTATAGTAAATAATATCAAATGTCTTAATATACAAATCAAGCTATATATGTATAGCTACATGTGTATATACAATGTAATATTAGAGTACTCATCTTCGAAATAACAAAATTTAGTTTTTAATGAAATGTATTCCTGTGTAACCATATTAATTGGTTATTTATATAGAAATAAGCTTTCCGTGGTTAAAATACATTCGATTACACCATAAATAGCATTCATACATTCTCCAACATTTAGTGAAGAGGCGTGTCTAACCAAACCAGCAAACAAAGAAAACTTTCGTGCTTAGTATATAATACTTTTGTCTTTAACTGAGAAGCAAAATATTGACAGTTTAATACTTCAACAGTTATAAATTTTTAAGATTGGATGATTTGGGGGTGGTCAATAGAGTTACAAATAAATTTCGGTTTGTATAAATTGGTTGATTAATCTAATAACCTAATGAGTTCATCCTGGAATAGATTGTATGATGTAGAATTTGCGATAAAAATTAGAGTAAAGAGACGATACTAACTATAAAAATGCGGTTCATATTCCAAAAGGAAGGACATTAATTTAATTTAACCCTCATCGGCTTCACTTACCTACCCAAAATAGTGTACTGCGCATGAAAGAAGGCAGGAAATATTTACGAAACAAAGATGTCAAAACATATAAAAAGACAGTACCAAAAATGAAGAACATACAACATACATGCCAACCTTCAGAAAAATTAAGAAAAATACTGACAAAAAAACTAAAAAATTACAACTAAAACTGAATATAAATTAATAAAGATTACAAAATAATTACAAAATGAAATTTCAGTACGAAATTTTAAAAAGAGGAAAGACCAAAATAAGAAAATACAAAAAATAAATAAATAAATTCTGAGGAAAAGAAAAAGTAAATAAGCATAGAAAAAGATATATTAAACAGTTACACGCTCTGAAATTCCAGAGTTAAGAGCTTGTGAAAGACAATCCTTGGAAATTTTTGGAAACTGGGGTACAAAATAAGAGTTTTCAACGGAGACTTCCAATCCAAATTCAGGGTTTCTCTTTCATGTTTCCAAACCCCACACTTCAAGAGAAGTTGTTTAACATCTCCCTCGTCTGTTCTACAGTTAACTTCTCACTCTTGCCAAAGAATCTATTCTGGTATATTTTGAAGATTCCATGTCCAGTAAAAATCTGGTTAAGGAAAAGGTCCCCTTTTAATCTCTTTAGGTCTACTTTGTCAAAAAATTCCTTCGTAACTCTACCTTTTGTAGAGGTAGACAATCTTTCCTGCCAAATGTTCATGGCTTTTTCTCTTTAATTTTTTCTTTACTTGAAATTTTGAATCGAAAAAACTGAAATACACGTGTAATTTTTTGGTTGCAAGCTTTGCAAGTTCATCGGCTCTCATTTCCTGTTTGACCCACGTGGGCTTTAACCCAACGTAATTTAATTCCTTTATCATATTTAATTATTTTGCTTTTAATATCGTTCAAGATTTTCCTTTTTTGATTCAGAGAGTCTAATGTCATGAGAGCTGATCTTGAATCTGAAGCTATTATACAATTATCCCATTGATGCTCGATAATATATTACGAGGGTTGCACTATCTTTAAATACGCGGGAAATGCCCCGCCAGAATCAGTGTGAGATCAGTATGCGTATTTAAAAATAGTGCAACACTCGTTTGGGATTTTACAAATGTGGCATATTGGTAAAAAAGTTCTGAACAGACTGTGGATAATTTTTTTAGGGTGTAAGAAACAAAATAATCAGCTATTTTATTATAAATATTCCATAAAACTATTTGATAAGATATTATCAAGTTTCACAGAATATAAATTTGGGTGCAGTTATGCAATCGGAAACCATTGCCATTCGATGGATTTCGGGTTCACTATTGCGAACTGCACCTAAATTTATAAAATTGAAACAGATGCAATCCTTTGCACGACATATTACTCATAAAGCAATATTTAGTTGGTAAAAATTTATATTAGAATGCTTCTGTAATTTTTTGTGAAAATAGTTGTATCCCAGAATGTGCATTTTGGAGCTGGGTCTAGAAAATATTAAAATGTTCCGTTGTTGTTTTATATTCTTTTGTATTATAAGGTATGCAAACTTTGCTGTAAAACTAATTACATCTTTCTCAGATTTGATAAAAGTTCATAATTCGTACTATTACGACACGTTCTTTTGACTCAATAAAAATGTATTGATAAATGGCGATTTAAAGCAGTCGTATATTCCTTAATTTCGTTTAAATGATATGCATATTTCGTGATTAGGGCCGTGATCGTCGGAGAGAAGCCCGGAAGCAGGAAGAAATAAAGCAAGCTTCCCACCGGAAACTCATCAAGATGTCTTCACTTCCGGCAAACTTCATCTTCCGATTCTCCGACGACGCTGAAGGAAAAAGTAATCCACTCCATTTCTTAATAAGAGATCTAACTATTCTGATTATCGTGTTTATAATGGCATTTGAATCTGAAATAATAAAATCAAATAATATTTTAAATCATATATATATAATATTTTAATTTCTTAACTTGCTGTAATTATTTTAAATGATACCTCATTTTTAATTACTTCCACTTCGAGACACGTATCTTTCGGGAAAATCCCCTTCTTCCACTATATAACTTTTCTGCGCATTCCTATCTGCCCTTTTTCACTCCAACATGTAAACGAATAACAACAGCGCGCCGCCTGGCGCGTTACCTCTTCTATTCTGGTCATGGAGCTACGTAAGAACTGAATCCTTTACCCATGAAGAAATATCCTCAATGACTGAATAAAAGAAGATTGACTCAACTAACATTTATATATATATATATATATATATATATATATATATATATATATATACTTTTCAAAAATAGTTTTCAAGCTAAATGAACCTTTAGAAATGCTTTACCGTAATATTTGAAGACAGCAAGAAATAGGATCCTTAAGCATGATATTCAAAAATAATACCTCAACAAATTTCTTGTTACAATCAGAGATCTTTTAATGCAATTTCAACCAGACATTATTTTTTAATAATAGCGCTTTTAAAGACTCCTTTTATCCTCAAAATGGTTTTCTCAGATTGCCATATAAATTAATTTGTTCTATTTCCGTTTCAGTGGATTTTAATTTAATCTTCTTATTCTGTAAAGGTTTTGTTATTATATATATATATTAAATATTTTGCTATGTTAAGTTTTGTATAATATTGTTCATTCAATTTCAGAGAAAGAAACTAACAAATGGATTTTTTAAAGTGAGATCAGATGCTGTGGGATAGAGCTGCAGGTGCCAATACAGCCCCTGGCGACCATCTCTATGTGCCCGGAGAGAAAACGACGCTGAGGGTCCTTCCCAACGCTGTGCCATGTGGCCTCACCAGCGGTGGTCGTCGTCACACCCTGGACACCAGCCACTCCCCTCGTTGGCGTGTCATCAGTTTTGTGTGGATGCCTCTCTTCCGAAGGCGGGGCACTCCCCGCCACGAGAGAGGAGGCTCTTTGAGTCACATCGCTAGCAGATCAGCGCAGGTCAGCGACGATGCCTCTGTAACATGATTTCAGCTGAAAATCGTCATCGAGGGGTCCAAACCTCAAATGAGGGACCAACTGTCTGTGTCTGTGACGTGCAACTGGAAGGGACGGGATAGATGACAATGGCCTCCTGGGGCATGAGAGGAGGAATCAGAATCTACTAACGTTGTGTGAGGAACTATCAGGTTAAGGTCCCAACCAGGACTGGGCAACGGTGTCGTGGACTGCGTCCAGATGACTTCGTCTACCACCGTGTAGGGACCCTTCCGGAAATGATCCAGCTCCAGCGCCCGAAATGGTCCGGACCGTCGTCCATGTCAGTCCTCATCTTGAGGATGCTAGGGATGTGGAGGAAGATGTGATGTTAGAGGACGTTGAGGAAGATGTGTTGAGGTGGACCCCAACGACCAAAAAATAGGTTGCCAAGGGACCAGGCGGTACTCAGCATGCCGTTACGAGGGAACGATAATATAGGTCAGTAAGCCGAAGGACCAACAGATGTTGAAAACAGACCCCGAGTATTCTTACCCATTGGATTCAATTTTGGTGTTCTGGCTACATAACACATTTTATGTTCTTATATTTAAATACATATCAGTATTTAAAAAGATATGAATATATAATCGATTAAAGAGATAAGATAAAAAAAACTATTTGCGCATGCAGTGGCCTTTTGGGAGGAACTATATGTGATCCTTATAGACACTTATATTTTATAGTAGAATTTTAATTGCTCTACCAATTTCCCTACTCATTTTTTACTACACGCAAAGGACCATCGCCCTGATCACACACTTTTGAGAGCAGGAACACAGAATTTTTTGCTCGTTAATGTTTTTTGATATAATAATTATAACAATAATTCCTTAGACAGAATCAAATATATTAAATTATACTTATTTCTTCAAAATCCCGTTACTTTATATTTCTTTTTCAAACAATTTGATTTTTTTAGCGCAGGTATAGTAATCATTCCACTTATAGTGATTTTCATAAATTGAAAAAAAAGATTGATGATTAAGATAACGAATAGTAACTTCAAAGCATATTGCTCGATTACTATTGTTCTATTCCTTTCCACATATAAATACTTTTTATGTTTATTACCAGTAGAGAGATATGTATTACCATGAGGTCTTTCATGTTGTTATTCTTTGTGGCAGAAAATGGAGTTCCCAACATTCAACTGCAGCTACAACTATCGTAATTCAAGTTTCAGTTAAACTGCGGAGTTAAAAATTACGAAAGAGAACCTCGCAATCAAGTTCCCAAATGTTTTTTTCAGTAATATACTCCGGTCTGCGACGAGATCCAAAAGAAAAGAAAATTAATTCAATCTAGAACAAGAATTTTTCTTTCCATGAAAACTGTACAAAACGCGATGCTTTGCGACGAAGCATCTTTTCTAATAATGATGGTGTATTTGTACGTGTTTCACT
>BGPR01025738.1:0-16092 GCA_013235015.1 Araneus ventricosus
TACGGTTCATTTAATGTTTTAGCTGCCTTTGGTTGTCCGACTGTGGTGCATTTGTTGGGAAACTATTTTTTGTTGGAAAACGCTTCGGAAAATTATATGAATGTACTCGTATGTTCCCAGCATTTGTTCCTTTTGTTCTCACAAACTGCCAAAACATTACTATAAGATATTGTGATGAAGTCGAAAAAAATTGACTGAATAAAAGGATTCTCAAAAACTTCATTTGCAAATTTTTTGGAAGTTTCAAATTATAATATTGCATAAAGACATCAGAAATTTCTAGAAATAGTGATAAGATATATTTCCATCATAAAATTCCGGATTAAAAAAAAGAAGGTTACGGTTCATTTAATGTTTTAGCTGCCTTTAGTTGTCCGACTGTGGTACATCTGTTGGGAAACTATTTTTTGTTGGAAAACGCTTCTAAAAATTATATGAATGTGCTCGTATGTTCCCAGCATTTGCTTCTGTTGTTCTCACAAACTGTCAAAAGCATTACTATAAGATATTGCTTCTCACGAAATAACTTTAATAAAAAGGCAACGAAATTCACGCGTTTTTTCAATGTCAGCTGATTAAAGTACGTATTTATTTTGCATTTGTTGCAATGAAGACAAGAATGTTAATAGAACCAACACTGATTAGAGTACAATAAACTCACAATTAAGCCAATTCTAATTACTTAAATGATGTTTCTTTTCATCCAACAGAGTCAGGCAATTAAAAAAAACGATGTCCGCAATTTTTGTTAAATATATGAAACTAGAAAATCACCCGTCATGGTATGACGGGTGCAAATTGCCTCTTCATTCGAGAGATTTCCCGTCAAATTTGGCGTGTTTAAATAGATATATATGCGAGATAAATGTGTAACACCAGTTTCTACGTATTCAACGAGAATGTATTTAGTTCATGTGTGACATCGCAGTCACCATGTTCAATTTTATTACTATTGCAGCTCTTGCATGAGCATACGCAACTTGCCAACAGGCAGCATCTACCGAAATTAAATCTGTATATATTGTAAATACACTATATATTTAAATAATCAATACAGTCCACTCAATTCGACGAATAAAATGCAAACAATGCCTTTTAAAATGTTAATAAAAAGACTTTCATGATATTAAACATTTTTATTAAAGCACTAGAAAAATAACCCGCCATGGTATGACGGGTGCAAATTGCCTCTTCATTCGAGAGATTTCCCGTCAAATCTGACGTGTTTAAATAGACATATATGCGAGAGAAATGTTTAACATTGATTGAAAACAAATAAAATAAAAATATGTTTTATGACAGGAAATATTTTTTTTATTTACATATTCCTTTATTCAAAAAAACTCTTGATAAACAACATTCTGTGTGAAGTATTTTTCGTTGTTTAACAATTTTCCTTGTACTTCAGATGTCTTTGTGTAAATCTTAACGTTGCCAAAAAATATTATAAAATTATATCATCACGATTGCGCTCAATAATGAGATGCATCGTGGCGTCCAAACTATATCACGCGCATGGTATACCACTGACGTAATTTACTACTTTCTATTAAAAAACGGAAATTAATTTGAAATATAGGATTAATATAATTTAAAATGTCTCGGGAGCTATTGATCGTAGCGAGATAAATTTGATATCAATCCATAGAAAATTTTATTTCACCATTTTAGAGCTATTCAATTTGAAATTAGAACGACAATTACTCTTTTAAATTTAAAATGACTGAAATTTAGGTTCTCTAACAATGAAATAATGCTGTTTAACGTCTCGCAGTGCTATGGCGCGAGTTTTATTGTTGGTGACGTCAGAGCGTTACCGGAGGATCTGGGCTATTATATTAGTAATACCTAAGTTGAAAGAGACAGCTTTTTGAAATTTGTTTCGTCTCTTAATATAAAAGAGCAGCATCTAGAATTCCAAAACTACTTCATGTTTATTCATTCTCGTTATTAGAAAGGAAGCTAGGCATGCTTTGATACCATTTCCGTTGTCAGCAGGATTCAGGAAGTGACCACTTTAAATACATTCCTTAGAAGACCGTTATTTTAACTAGTTTTTAAAGCATTGGAGAGCCAACTAGTTTCTCATGTTGTGAATAGGACGGTAAACTTATAAGCTCAAAAAAATTCAGATTATTCTATACAATGTCTTCTTAATCTCGAACAAATGCGTTTGGAAGTAAAATCTAAGTCGCTGGTACATACAAATTTATTTTATAACACACTTTGCAGCAGGAATATAAATTGATTTTTTTTCTTTCGGTAAGATTCATAAAATATTTGCTCTAATCCTCAAATTTTCAAAAAAAAAATCATAGAACAGTTGTGAGATTTGAGTTTCTATTTTAAGATTTGGCATGTTCGTACATAAAATTTTGAGTATTTAAATAATACTGGCTGTTATATCCGGCATTGCTCAGGATTAAAACACTTTTATGTCTAATATTTTTAATGAAAAAACTATTTTTGTGTAGAAAATTATAATACAAAAATTCCTTTATCGTCTGAAATGTTTTTACTTCAAATTTCGTTCATAAATAGTGAAGCATAAGAAAGATTTTGACGAATGTTTTAGGTCAATTAATTAAATAGTTAAATTTTCATTAATAAAAAGCGTCAAAATAAACCAGATCATTAGTAGCTCCGGATATAAATTATGAATCGTCTGCTTTTAAACTTATCTTTAATATTCTTCCAGAATTTTGTTTATATTTCTAGCAACAAAAAACAATAGTTATTTAACAATAAAAATTCATTGCCACAAATTGTGAATTTTATATACAATTGAATTTTTTTTAATTATTGAAATGAGTGTAACAATTTTGAACGCAAATGAAATTTGTGTCACTGAAAAGCTATTTTTTAAACTTTAAGATAGTATAAAAATAGTTATTGTAATAAAACACTTTCGAAATATATCACAAAAAAGCCCGCAAAATCTTGCTTAATTTTTAATTAAAAAATTTAATTAACTTTTGGGCATTTGAAAGTTGACAGTGATCTTTCACTTCTTTTTAAAATATTTACAGAAAGTCTCACCGTTCAAAGTCTCACCGTTGCCTAGCAACGAAGTAGCATTAAATTTGCTTTATTTAAGAATCGTCTGCTGTAATAATTTATTTATTAAATTTTGAAAAATTGATAAAATTTGACAGAAACAGTTCACAGATATAACATTGGTAGCATTGAAAAGGTAAAAGTTTGAACTTTAAGATGGTATAAAAATATTTTTTGGGGGATAATTTGCTCTGAAGGTAATACGGAAAAACGGTTTCGGTTAATTTCTAATTAACTGACTATTTAATTAACTTTCGGACTTCGAAAAGTTGACAATAATCTTCCTCTTGTCTTAAATAATAAGTGTGCAAAGTTTGGTTGAAATTGCTGCAGTAGTTTAGGAGGAGATGTGGCACATACAAACATACATACCCACAATGACTTTTATTTATATTAAGATTTTGTAATAATTTAAAATAGTTTTCAAATCGGAGCAGATAGTTCCTTAAAATGGCATAAAAGGTTTTAAGGACTTTCCTCCCCGTCTTTGATTTCCATTTAATGAAGTGCCTTAGTCAAAGATGCTAATGCTAAAGCCATAATTTAATGATAGAAAACTCACCACACACAAATGTTATTTTTTTTACTTTATATGTCGTAATGAAATGTAGATATATTTAAATGAGATTTTGTAATAATTTAACGTAATTTTTAAATATAAATATTTAGCTCCTTATTATGGTATAAAAGATTTTAATGAAAAAATTGAAAGTGAGAGATTTTACTTTAAGCATTTTCCTCCCCATTACTGTGATTTCCATTTAATGAAATGCTTTAGCGAATGATGCTGATACTAAAGCTCCGATGATTGTTGGTAAGGAATGGAGCCTAGATTTTTTGCATGTCTTTTTTTCACAAATGCATATCTCGGTCTTAATCAGTTGCAGAAATGAATACAGTGTGTTTTAAATCTTCTTGGATTTCACCATAAATGTTATTACATATTATTAATCTCGGGAATCCGAACTAATTGTTGCTGAATTCTGTTCGAATTCCCGGAAATTAAGATTATCCGGAAAATTCGATAAAATACTCGTGATTCAATGAACAGGGTCGGCTCGTGCATAGGGACTGCGGTACTACAGCATCCCCAAAGGCGACAGTTCCAGTGACATTAGGAACGAAATTTTAAACGATTCTTCGCCGCGGAAAATTTTTGTCGCAAACCAAAACCTTGAAAATAAATAAGAGAATGAAGGATAATTAGCAATAAATAAAAATTTATTTTGCTGGTGGATAGGGACTGCGGTGCTACAGCACAACCGAAGGCGACAGTTCCAGTGACATTAGAAACGAAATTTTACACGATTTTTCGCCTCGGAAAATTTTTGTCGCAAAGCAAAACCTTGAAAATAAATGAGGAAATGAAGGATAATTAACAACAAATAAAAATTTATTTGAAAATTTGTTTTCTATAGTAATTAAATTTGGATGAATTTTTTTGCAATCCAAAGTATTTTTCTATAATTTGCTCGTGGATAGGGACTGCGGTACTACAGCACCCCGAAGGCGACAGTTCCAGTGACATTAGAAACGAAATTTTAAACGATTCTTCGCCGCGGAAAATTTTTGTCGCAAACTAACACCTTGAAAATAAATAAGGAAATGAAGGATAATTAACAACAAATAAAAATTTATTTGAAAATTTGTTTTCTATAGTAATTAAATTTGAATGAAATTTTTTGCAATCCAGAGTATTTTTCTATAATTTACTCGCGCATAGGGACTGCGGTACTACAGCACCCCCGAAGGCGACAGTTCCAGTGACATTAGAAACAAAATTTTAAACGATTTTTCGCTGCGGAAAATTTTTGTCGCAAACCAAAATCTTGAAAATACAACTAAATAAGGAAATGAAGGATAATTAACAATAAATAAAAATTTATTTTGCTGGTGGATAGGGACTGCGGTACTACAGCACCCCCGAAGGCGACAGTTCCATTGACATTAGAAACGAAATTTTAAACGATTTTTCGCCGCGGAAATTTTTTGTCGCAAAGCAAAATCTAGAAAATAAATAAGGAAATGAAGGATAATTAACAATAAATAAAAATTTATTTGAAAATTTGTTTTCTATAGTAATTAAATTTGAATGAAATTTTTTGCAATCCAAAGTATTTTTCTATAATTTGCTCGTGGATAGGGACTGCGGTACTACAGCACCCCCGAAGGCGACAGTTCCAGTGACATTAGAAACGAAATTTTAAACGATTCTTCGCCGCGGAAAATTTTTGTCGCAAACTAACACCTTGAAAATAAATAAGGAAATGAAGGATAATTAAAGATAAATAAAAATTTATTTGAAAATTTATTTTCTATAGTACTTAAATTTGAATGAAATTTTTTGCAATCCAAAGTATTTTTCTATAATTTGCTCGTGGATAGGGACTGCGGTACTGCAGCACTTCCGAAGGCGACAGTTTCAGTGACATTAGAAACAAAATTTTAAACGTTTCTTCGCCGCGGAAAATTTTTGTCGCAAACCAAAACCTTGAAAATAAATAAGGAAATGAAGGATAATTAACAATAACTAAAAATTTATTTTAAAATTTGTTTTCTATAGTAATTAAATTTGAATGAAATGTTTTGCAATCCAAAGTATTTTTCTATAATTTTCAGTTATAAGTGCTGATGAAATACATACGAGAAGTTTCCCGATATACAAATATCTTTTCAAAATTTTCGTGATCTACAACATTCAGTACCGCCCTATATGGGATCATGGTTCATAGTTTCAGAAGCCTCGATTTCAAAAACAATACGGTTAGCTTCAAGGAACAGAATTTCTGAAAGAATATTGATAAGCGTATTCCATTTTTAATTATCTTACATCTATCCTATGGATTAATTTATTCTATTACATCTATCTAAAATAGATGTAATAGAATAGTCTTTTTTTTCATCTTGGGAATTTCTGTTACTGCATCAGAACTTGAACTTTGCCTTTTAACATTAAACCAGCGGGAGTGGTCTCCCCTAAACTTTCTCGTATACTCCTAACACATGTAGAGAAAACTAGAATAATAAAAGGCGTCAAATAAACTTCCGTCGCAAGTAAACCAAAGTTGGAACCACGCGTGGTTTGAAGGATCAAAACAAATTCAAATCCTCTGCTCATTCTTTTGCGCAACAGGACCTGGCGAGACTCCCTAAATGTTTGCTTCCTTACAAAATCACTCCAGAATTTGTTTTTGGCAAATTGCCAAGTTTCGGAGCGCCCCTTCCTTGCACAGGCATTGCCACTAGTAGGCACGCGCAGGGAGTTAGTTTCGTTTCAAAACTGAACAAGTATGCGATTATACAGACCGACAGACAGTCAACCCTTTGACGGATTTGGCCCAAAATTTTATACGGACCTACATTCATGACGATAAAACTGTGTATAAAATTTCATCCATCTGGCTTTTCAAGTTTTTGAGTTATAGCGTTCGCATGACCTCGAACATACTGACAGACAGACTTCCCGTTGACGGATTTTGTCCAAAATTTGATAGAAACCTACAAATTATGTTTAAAGACCACATACCAAATTTCATCCCCGTAGCTCTAATAGTTTTCGAGTTATCGTGTTCACATACAGACATACAGACATAATTCCAAAATTGTGTTTTTCGGACTCGGGGAGGTCTAAAACGTGGAGATCCGTCAAAATCTCGAGTTCGAATTTTTTGACGATTACAATACTTTCTCTTTGTATACTTCGTGTACGAGAAAGTAAAAAAGAATAAAATATGTTCTGACACGCACACAATATTATTCGGGATAGGTTACGTGTAGCTGTTTGTTATTCCAAGTAATAAAACATTTTTAATCGTCATACAAGCATCAAGGCAAAGGTTTTTTTATTTTTGGCTAGAAACAAAAAAGACGAATGGATTTTACTTTTAAGAGAAATTTTTAATGATAGTAATAAATTAATAATTGTTTATGGTTATTTTTATACTAGTTATACCATAAATTTTTATTGTTAATTAATAAGAAAATTATTGTATTTCTGTACCATACTGTCATTTCAATGTTCAACGCAGATGTGTTAATTTTTAGAAATGTAATAAGCAACACAGGAAATGGAAGTAAAAACAAATTTCGAGATAAATTTTTTTAATAAAATTCATTTGTTAATATACTTATGTATTTGAAGAAAAAATGGTTTAAGTTTATTTATTAAGTGTAAAACGACTCAAAGTTAATGAGAAAAGAAAAATATAAGTCGTACAAATATGCATTACTGCGCATTGATGGATTACAGGTTACAGCACTCCGAAGATGACATAACACAAGCCGCTATTGCTCTTGATACACTAAATGCAGTATAGTATTGACTTTGGGTACTCTATGAAAGAGTACAGAAAGATCGAGTTGCTATTCGCACCGTCAAGCTGATTTAGTTCCTTTCGTCAAAAGAAGATAACAGATTTTGATCCTACTAATTAAGGTGCTTCATTTATTCTTAAATACCAATTCAAATGTTTCTTTTAAGTTAAGAATAAACATTAGCTTTGTTTCGGAGTCCTAATTGTTATTTACTTTTTAATAAAAAAATTTCAGAAAATTAAAAAAAATGTTAGGATAATCTGAAATTTCGGAATCGTGGGGTTCGTATTTCCGATATCTTCTGCATTTGATTTGCTTATGTTAGTACAGTTAGTTTAACATCCTGTAAATATTTTGCTATGAATCTCGTAATTTTGCAACAAGGTCAAATGACGAGGGTGACTCTGATTCCTCCTCAACTCACCATATGAACAGGGAGACATTTTTTCAAAAATTTATTTATTTAAAAAACATCTCCCAAAGGATTTAGAGTGTCTTAAAAGTCGACGGAAAAAAATATAAAAGTTCGCAGGGCAAATCCAAACCCCACGGCAAAGCACATTTTATATAATCATGAAAAAATGTACAATTAAACACATAGCCGCATTTAGAGTAACCTATTTGGAAAACCTGGAGTTTAGGGTGCTTACTATTTTCTCGCCAATTTTTTTGGCGCAATTTTATTTGCCGTCGCCAAACACTGTTTAGGATGCGCAGTGAGTTTTTTTATAGGTCTCCCGCGCGTTCGTCCAAACAGATCAGCAACTTTGTTGTAAAGACACTTACGCATCTACAATCCTTAAAATAAACGTAACTGCTTAGTTCCATTCATCTAATCCATTACAGATTTGAGCTACAGTGCTAACATAAACACGACGGACACACAGAGAAATTTCCTTTTGGCGGATTTCGCCCAAACACATCTGCAAATTTGATGTAAAGGTCACTTACGCATCTACAATCCTTATAATAAACGTAACTTCTTAGTTCCATTTATCTAATTCATTACAGATTCGAGTTATAGTGCTAACATAAACACGACGGACAGAGAGAGAAATTTCCTTTTTGCGGATTTCACCCAAACAGATCTGCAACTTTGATGTAAAGATCGCTTACCAAATTTTATTCGCCTCGGTTTTGGAGTTATCGTGTTCACAGACAGACATATTTCCAAAAATGATTTTTCGTACTCAGTGAGACCTGAATCGTTGGGATTCATTAATATCTTGAGGTCAAATTTTTTTTTATCTGTTGCAATAGTTCGTATGCGAAAAATTAAGTGACGCATTTTCAAATTAATAATTCAGAATTCCTAATATGGCATGAAATATACAAACTTCAACAAATACCATTGAATGGGGGCATTATTTGAACTTCTTAAAGGGTCCTATCTTTTAAATGACTGAGAGCCACTATCCTAAAACAGTTAGTAATAGGTGAAAAAGCAAAGGACATCATGAAAACTTTTGAAAACAATGATTGTTTCGTTAACCATTTGTGGCACAGTGTGCCAGCTGATGACACACCTAATTTCGCTCGCTTCTCAACAGTTAGATTCAGCTGTAAGTGGATAATAATAGGTTTAGGATAGGGCTAATAGTACTCCTTTTCGAATGTATATAGCAGCCTTATGAAATGTCGTTACGGAATAGGAATTATTCGAGATAAAGTTTGGGGAAATTCCTTAACTCAGGGATAAGTATTTTTTTCACTTCTGGACGTTTACAATTTTAGCAAATTAAGTCGAAAATTTTCATCCGATATTCTTGAAGTTCTAATTTATGATTTTCTGTAAGATTCAACAATATTTTTTGAGTGTATCAAGGTGGCTGTATCTAAGGGGGTTCTCATATGAAGGGGTTGACTCCAAAGAGGGACAACCCCCCTCGGAATGAACTAAGTTTTTTTTGTAGATTCTATGTCTAGACAATAAAGTAAACCCATTCACGATTTTTTTCATGATAGTTCAAAAAATTTAAAGCCTTGCGCAGCAAATAGTTTTAACCTAACGATACCTACGTTGACAAGTCAGGTGTTTTTAATTTATGATTTTCTGTAAGATTCGACAATATTTTTTGAGTGTATCAAGCTGGCTGTATCTAAGGGGGTTCTCATATGAGGGGGTGACCCCTAAAGGGGATGATCCCCCCCTCGGAATGAATTAATTTTTTTAAAAATGTTTTTGTAGATTCTATTTCTAGACAATAAAGTAAACCCATTCACGATTTTTTTCGTCATATTTTAAAAAATTTAATGCCTTGCGCAGCAAAGGGTTTTAACCTAACAATACGTACGTTGACACGTCAGTTGTTTTTAATTTATGATTTTCTGTAAGATTCAACAATATTTTTTGAGTGTATCAAGGTGGCTGTATATAAGGGGGTTCTCATATGAAGGGGCTGACCCCCCCGGAATGAAGTAAGTTTTTTTTAAAAAAAACTTTTGTAGATTCTATGTATAGACAATAAACTAAACCCATTCATGATGTGTGTTTTTTTTATCATAATTCAAAAAATTTAATGCCTTGCGCAGCAAAGGTTTTTAATTACCTAACAATACCTACGTTGACAAGTCAGGTGTTTTTAATTTATGATTTTCTGTAAGATTCAACAATATTTTTTGAGTGTATCAAGGTGGCTGTATCTAAGGGGGTTCTCATATGAAGGGGGTGACTTCAAAAGGGGACAATCCCCCGCGGAATGAAGTAAGTTTTTTTTAAAAAAAATCTTTTGTAGATTCTATGTCTAGACAATAAAGTAAACCCATTCACTATTTTTTTCATCATATTTCAAAAAAATTAATGCCTTGCGCAGCAAATAGTTTTAACCTAACAATACCTACGTTGACAAGTCAGGTGTTTTTAATTTATGTTTTTCTGTATGATTCAACAATATTTTTTGAGTGTATCAAGGAGGGTGTATCTAAAGGGGTTCTCATATGAAGGGGTTGATCCCAAAAGGGGACGACCCCCCGGAATGAAGTAAGTTTTTTTAAAAAAAAAAACTTTTGTAGATTCTATGTCTAGGCAATAAACTAAACCCATTCATGATGTTTTTTTATCATATTTCAAAAAATTTAATGCCTTGCGCAGCAAAGGGTTTTAACCTAACAATACCTACGTTGACAAGTCAGGTGTTTTTAGTGCAAGTAAGCAGGTTAAGAGTTATATGTTTAGGATCGTCCATTTAAGAAGTTTGATTGATATTCCTGCCCATTAATGTCAGGGGGTTTCTTTTTTTGAAAGTGCGTGTGTCCCATATCCAGCGGGATGCATTACTGGCCATCTTGGTTGAGTGGTCGATCAATAAATTATTCGTTTCGGCAAGCGTAGCTGACAGATGTATCAATTCACGCGAAAAGAGCGAAGATAACCATTAAATCCGACAGCTGCGGAAAGATCACTGAGGTGTTTTGACTCAGAATTTGCATTATTCATTGAACATTATTACTAAATCATACAACCATTTCTATGAGATCATATAGACCACCAGAGAAGTTCGTAAATTGTGTTCATAAAATTGTGCTCTATAGGCTTACTTTATTTATTTGAGTGTTAAATTATCATAGTTTTACTTTTTCGCTATCTGTATATGATGTAAATGGTAATAATAAATATAAAAAAATCTTTAAAAAACGCATATATATTCATTTGGATCTTGATGAAAATGCAATATTTCACTAATTTTAGAGGTCTTTTCCATAAAATAATTGTTGGAATTAGTTCATGAAAAATTGATTCTAAAATCTCAAAATATTTATAATGCTGAAGTATGACATAAATTAAAGACTAAAAACTAGAAAATAATAAATATAAAAAAAACTTTAAAAAAACGCTTTTACCAATGCATTAAAAAAGAAAAATAATAACGTTTTCTCAAAAATCTGGAGCTCAAAATAAAAATTGTAAAAGCGTGTGGCGCTGGTTTTATATCTTTCTCCTATAGTTTTCAGCGCTTCACGCTTTTACGATATTTGTTTTGACTTCCAGATTTTTGAGAAAAAATATTAGTTTTTTTTTAATGCATTGGTAAAAGCGTTTATTTTAAGTTTTTTCTGTATTTATTATTTTCTGGTTTTCAGTCTTTTATTGATGTCATAATTCAGCATTATAAATATTTTGGGATTTTAAAATTTAATTTTTCATGAACTAATTCCAACAATTATTTTATGGAAGAGACCTTTAAAATTAGTGAAATATTGCATTTTCATCAAGACCCAATGAATATACAAAATTTCAGAACTCTAGTGCATTAAGAAGTGAGTGAAAAATCGATCACAAAATTCTGACACATTCACATTTTCTTTCCGCAAATTTTTTAAACAATACTTACTTTTCGTGAGTTTGGACTTTTTTTAGTAGAAATTTCTCGATATCTTTTCGCACTTTCTTTCCGCAATTTTTTACTTTCTCGTCTACGAAGTATACAAAGAGAAAGTATTGTAATCGTCAAAAAATTCGAACTCGAGATTTCGACGAATCTCCACGTTTTAGACCTCCCCGAGTCCGAAAAACACAGTTTTGGAATTATGTCTGTCTGTGTGTGTGTCTGTATGTGTGTCTGTGAACACGATAACTCAAAAACTATTAGAGCTACGGGGATGAAATTTGGTATGTGGTCTTTAAACATAATTTGTAGGTTTCTATCAAATTTTGGACAAACTCCGTCAACGGGAAGTCTGTCTGTCTGTATGTTCGAGGTCATGCGAACGCTATAACTCAAAAACTTGAAAAGCCAGATGGATAAAATTTTATACACAGTTTTATCGTCATGAATGTAGGTCCGTATAAAAGTTTGGGCCAAATCCGTCAAAGGGTTGACTGTCTGTCGGCCTGTATAATCGCATACTTGTTCAGTTTTGAAACTTAACTCCCTGCGCATGCCTACTGGTGCGTATTGGAGAGAGAACGGTCGCTCCGAAACTTGGCAGTTTGCCAAAAACAAATTCTGGAGTGATTTTGTAAGGAAGCAAACATTTAGGGAGTCTCGCCAGGTCCTGTTGCGCAGAAGAATGCGCAGGGGATTTGAATTTGTTTTGATCCTTCAAACCACGCGTGGTTCCAACTTTGGTTTACTTGCGACGGAAGTTTATTTGACGTCTTTTATTATTCTAGTTTTCTCTACATGTGTTAGGAGTATACGAGAAAGTTTAGGGGAGACCACTCCCGCTGGTTTCAAATTTGGAGCAACCTAGAATGAAGTTCAGAAAATTTTACCGCTTCAAATACCGAGAAAAAAAATTTTGAACATCATGAATGTCACCAATAAGTTATATCAATACTAGCTATTATGCCCGGCGTTGCTCGGGATTAAAATGCTTTCATGCCTAATATTTTTGATGTAAAAACTACTTTTGTATAGAAAATTATAATACCCAAAATTATTTTATCGTCTGAAACGTTTTTTAATTAAAATGAGAATATTAATTCAACAAGACGATTTTTAAAAACCGCCGATAGCTAAGTTTTTACATAAATTATTAGTATTTGCTGCATATAGGTACTTCAAATTTTGTTCATAAATATTGGTATTTAAGAAAGATTTTAACGGACATTTTGGGACAATTAATTAGATGGTAAAGTTTTCATTAAGACAAAGCGTTAAAATAAATATGAATAAAAAATAATAATATTAGTCTTCATCCAGAATTCTACTAATGTGATCTAGCAACAGTTCTTATGTATTCTTGTTCTTTATCAATATAAAATAGTGAATTTTATACGCAATCTTTGAAAAACTATCAAAATGAGGGCAACGAATTGAACAGAAATGAAATTTGTGGCATGAAAATCTAATTTTTTAAAACTTTTAACATGGTGTCAAAATAGTTTTTGAGAGATAATACATATTTTTGAAAAATAACATGGGAAATGCCAAAATCTTGCTTAATTTCCAATTAACTGAAATTTTAAGTAGCTTTGGGGCTTTTAAAATTTGACGGTGAACTTTCTCTTCTTATATAAAATATATTTAAAAAAATAAGAAAAAATTTCCGAAAAAAAGTCAAATTGGGTCAAAGTCGAACCGCTGCCTAGAAACGGAGTATAAATTTGCGTTATTTCAAAATCGTCTGCATGTAATCAATAATTTATTAAATTTTGAAAAAAATTGATAACAAAATTGAACGAAAAATGTCACAGATAAAAAGTTGGTATCATTGAAAAGATAAAATTTTAAACTTTAAGATGGTATGAAAATATATTTTTTGAGGGATAATTTGCTCCGAACTTACAGCAGAAAAACGGTTTCGGTTAATTCCTAATTAACTGACTGTTTAATTAACTTTTTCGCTTTGAAAAGTTGACAGGTATCTTCCTCTTGTCTTAAATAATAAGTGTGCAGAATTTGGTTGAAATCAGTCCAGTGGTTTAGGAGGAGATGTGGAACATAGCCACATACACATACTCACAATGACTTATTTATATTAAAATTTCCCCCTAGTATTTCGTTTTAATTTGAAATTTCCTTTAACACTACGAAGCAAAGAAAGAAGTGTTGTAGTCCCACAATTGACAACTCCGCCGTACTTGCAGAGAAGTTTCTTTTTGTGTGTGTGACGTCACAGCGACTATCCCTTATCGTACTGCTACTCCTGTCAGTGTTGCCACTTGCAATAAACAAAGCCAGTGACAAGTTGCGTTTGATTTATGTATCTTTTGTTCAAACTGTTTTATCTAGTTTGAAAGAGTGTAAGAAGAGTAAACTATTACAAGCACAGGATGTGGGTGTTGGTGACGCAGCGACTATGCTGACCGAACTCAAGGTCGACCGTGTTCTGTTTGTTATCTGGAAGATTCTCAGGAATCATAGAAATGACTTACAGTGTTTTGACGTGAAGACGTCTTTCCGCTCGTTAGAGTGACAGTCGGTCGAACTTTCTTGTGTGACAAAATACCGTCAGATTAGAATCGCTAATAACTACGAGACTAATAATGCGAAAAGAATGGTGGACCCCACAACGGATAGATCATATCTGTAAGAGTTTGTTGCCGAGTATTTGTTCTGCCTGTGACGTCATGGCACCAGTGTAGGCGCATGCGCGTGATTGTTATGAATTATCTTTATGCAAGGTTATAAATAAGTGTAGCGTGGAAACGCGTTTAGCTAGGAGGTTGATTCTGGTGTCATTTTAATGAGCTTGAGGAGTATTACTAGGACGCAAAGTGAGACAATTAAAATATTTATCAGATTTTAAGTTAAAATCGATATTAAATTGAAAATTTCAAATTTCGCATGCTTTCTGATTATAACATGCAGAGGTTTCTTTTGAATTCTACGAAACTTACAGAATACTTGATAATACGTAAAAAAAGCATTGTATTAAAATTTGAATTCAAAAATTTGAATATTACGGGAAATATGAGCATTTGTAGTAAATAATGTTTTACTGCGCATACGCGAAAAGTAGTTCTATATACTGTCAACAGCTGGCGCCATCAAAAACTACTCTAAATAAATTATAAGAAAGACGCAGTTCGGGTCCGTGCCGTAGAGTTTGCGTGAGAACGTCGGGTTAAAATCATAAAACAAGTATTTCGTATTAATATGTAATTTAATTATCAATCAATATTTCCACAGAGTAGTATAATGGTTATAGAATAGATAAATCACAAGCTTGAGATTGGCAATTAAATTACATACGAAAAACTTATTTTATGATTTTATCCCGAAGTGTACACGAAAAATCTACGGCGCGGACCCAAACTGTGCCTTTCTTAAGTTTGTAAATATTGTTTTTTGATGAAAATAATTCAACAGAATAGGAAGTTCGTGTCATGGTCTTTTTCAATAATGCTAGAAAACGATGCGCTTCCGCACTCTTTTATTTCACTTTAATTGTTTTATACTGTAGTACTTTACTTTAGTACTGTACTGTAGCAGATATTTTTATAGGGTATTTAATTTCTCTTAAGTTTTCAAGTGCTTTTCTTAAAATTTTATTAACCAGTTCGATTTATTTACCAGTTTTATTACATAGGTATCGGCTAGTAAGATAATAGAAACAACAAAAGCAGATATTTTGTTTTTTCTATAATGTCATTAGACGACGCCATCTGTTTTGGAGATTGTATCATCGGTTGGATACAACAAAAGGTCCATAGAACATTTGAGATGTTTAATGTATTTCATATAATTTTGTTAACTTCAGTGAATTACAATTTCAACTTATAAGTTTAATAATATGATAATTCTATGCAAGAGCGATGCATAGCCAATCCAGTTGAAGTGGCTAAAAATACTGACAATACTATGGGGATTTAACATACAAAATAAGCAAAACATGTATTCTTGTTATTGTATATAAATAAGCGTAGTAAGAAATTATACATCTTTATTTATTTGTCTGCAAACCGAATAATACATTTATTATTTATTTGTCTACAAATAGAATTAATCAAATTGCGATAAAAAACTACTGTAAATCGATGATAGGTTAACGAACAATTGGGATAACGAGCAGATGATATGTGTTGGTCAATCAACCAGTCAATATCATTAAACAATATTTCGAATTATTGCATTATTTGTCTGTAAACCAAATAATACATTTATTATTTATTTGTCTGCAAATCAAATTAATCAAATTGCGATAAAAAACTACTGTAAATCGATGATAGGTTAACGAACAATTAGGATAACGAGCAGATGATATGTGTTGGTCAATCAACCAGTCAATTTCGAATTATTGCATTATTTGTCTGTAAACCAAATAATACATTTA
>BGPR01025739.1:0-22116 GCA_013235015.1 Araneus ventricosus
GGTCCCTACGGAATACCAGGTATGTATCGTCGAAAAGTTCCAAGGAAACAATATCTTCAGAAACCATGTCTCGGCAATTAAATAACATCTTGGTTGTCAGAAGCCACTGAATTGAAAAAATCGCATTTTTTAGTGCGATGACCACGTATGTTTTGATAAGACAAAGAAAGTCATTTCGAGACTGTGGGCGTAGCTGAATTCGAATCAGGAAGATTGTTAATGTCCCCCATACTTATTCTCTGGTACTTCAAAAATGTATTTAACACCATCGCCAATATTAGTTTTGGTTCGCCCAAGTGTTGATGTTTGCTCTAAATGCTTAGAAATGAATGAGAGAATCAAATCAGTTAATATTGACCTAGAGAAGCAGACATTTATAACTAAATCCACGCTGCATAAAATGCGAGATGCGTTTTTTTCCTAGAATAGAAAAGATGGAGCACCTAATTATCTTACACTTTGATTGCCGAAAAACCTTTCCTAGCTAAAATCCTTGTTTTGTTGACACATTATAGTAGATAGTTGTGCCTCTATAACTCCATCATCGTACACGTCTCATCGGAAGATCCCTTTACCAACAATGAAAAATAAATATACACTTGATGGGACATAAACTCCCAGAAGCTTCCAATGAAATTTCTTCCGCTTTGTTTCACTGGCTGCAGAATATGGACTACTTAGGTGTTAAGGTCCTGATATGTACGACTGCTGGGTGTAAACGGCGAAGCAATATCCCCACACTGACGAATATGCTTTAATATTGTTGGCTAAACAACTCCGAGGTAACCTAAGAATATAGAGTTCCAATCCAAAACATTCTTTTATTCACCCAGACCGCGTGCTTGCACGAATTGAGAAAAAACTCTTTCCAAAAGTGGGACAGTTTAAAAGTTAGAGATTATATCGACTATGATAGGATGAAAATCAACAGGATTTTCATAAAACAACATGCAGGATGGCATTTCAAATTCGTCCATGCAAATAATCTTTTATAACGAAACAAAATAATAAAATGTCGGTGAAAGAAAATGTTTTTCATAGATCTCAGGCAGGTAAGAGAAAATAAGTTGTGAAAAGAAGGAACAATATCTCTACCAATAAGCTGGGAGTCGTGATTTCAGGCTTAATCATGAACCCTCTAAAATCTGTCCTTTTGTACAAAATTACTGACGATGTATTTTGAACCAAATTGAGAGAGTCTTGACAAATAGGTTTTCTGCAAAAACATTTGACAATCAGAAGTTCAAGGACAGGAATAGTGGGAAGAAAATCCTCAGGAAGACATAGAGAATATTTAGTGCGATATTGCGGAAAATGTGGCTGACATAAACTGAATTTTTTTTTGCGATTGAATCTCTTTTTTTGGTAAAAATATATACATTTTTAAAATAATATATTGCAAAAATTATGACTTGTGTTTTCGATAAAATTTTGCGTATTTATATAGTTTTCAGATTGCTGCAAAAGAAAAATCTCCAAAAGAAAAGTTTAAGCTCCTGCCTTCTCCAAAAGAACAGTTTAAGCTCCTGCCATCTCCAAAAGAAAAGTTTGAATAACTGCCCCCCCCCTTCTTCATGACTCATTACCATAAATTTTATACTGAATCACACTGCCCAAATGCCGTCGGGTTTCATAGCAAAACGCGTAGGAAATTACATTTTGATTAATAGGAAACAGTTGTGCTAGTGTACAGTGTATTAAGTATTAAAAAAATTGTTTTCGGATAAATCTCTTCAGGGCTGTGCATTTAAATGAAGAAGATCAATGAATGCTTGTACTTCCAAAGTATTTATGAAAAAATTGGCTTTACCGTCCAAAATTACCTGAATTCTTCTGTATTCCAAAAATTTTGAACCCATTATACTATTTTTTCTTCATCAAAATACTCGAGTAGTCGTATCATGATGTTGTGAGAAAGTTCTCATATTTTTGCGTAGTTCATTTTTACAACATTTTTTAATTGAAGCCATCTTACCGTTTACTGCACCATTTTAAATCCAGACTTCTAAATTCAAAAAATATAGGATTAATTGTCTAATTCCTTTCAGAATTCGACTTATGATCTCTAACTAGTTCAAAATCATCAATTTCTTTATTTTCTTTAGTAATCGATTCTTAATTAGTTGACATTTCAGCTAAAAGCTTTGCCAGTCTTTCCATTTTATATTTGTAATTCGAATAGATATAAATTTTCTCGATCTATCTATTCCATTTAGCAATCAAACACAGATACGCGGGCACGCTTCGTGCTTGAGAGGCAAAACATTCTGCTTTCTGAGATAACAAATGAGGAGAATTTCGTGAAAAACCTGTGGTCAGAAACTGTGAATCTGGAAGGTTTTCGTTAAGGGGTTAATTTTCTGTATTAGATTCGTGCTGCCTCCCTGCTTAAAAAAAGCATAATGTTATATAATGTTTCGACATTGTAGATATAAACATTAATATTCTCAGGCGTTATTAAAGTTCGAAAAGATTTTTCGGCTTGATAATTTGTATAGGGTAAAGTTCAAATGGGAAATAGTTAAACAATCGCCAATGCTACTATGGCATCACTTAATGAATCAATGAAATTGTAACCAATTGTGCTATGGAATGGAACTGCTTAGTTATATGGTGTCCAGTACCAGTACAATTTTGTGACAAATCGAAATGCTTGTTGGTCATCATTTACGATTATTCTCCGTGTACTACCGCTCATTTTCTTAAATATATCGATACAGTTGCCGGTTTGCAATATATTCAACCCAAAAGAAGGGGGACACGAGCAAAAAGAAAAAAAAGCAGGACAGCAATTCGAATTCGAGTTTATATGTAATTTTTTGGAGATCATTAATGAAAACAGGTATAAATTTGATCTTACAATTTATTTATGAACGCAAATGAAAGGTGTGGCTGAAAGGTTTAATAGGGAAATTATTGAAATTGTTAGGATTATACTAAATGAAACGAAGCCGCCTCAATCATTAGGGGATGAGTTAGTAAACACTGTTAATTAATTGAAAAACTGGTTTTCCCCTTACATTTTTAACGGGAAGGAAGGCTCTTTTAAATTATTATAACAGTTGAAAAAAATTAACGATAATGACAATAAATAATATATTTCGACAGTAATAAAGAAAGATTAATGAATGTCTTTAAAAATCCTTTTTTTTACCAAGTCATATTATTCGGGAATTAATCTATCAAGGTTCGTGAAAACAAAATTAATGCATATATATTGTCAAATTATACCATATGATAAGCATTTTGAAATGCTACAGCAATAATACAAAAATAAAACAAAATTTTATTATTTCATATAAAAAAAGCTAAAATAATATTTTAAAATATTGCAAATTGATAAATCATTTAAATCAGCTTTGATGAATGATTCGAAAAATATTTTAAACTTACTGTTCTTATATCTAGGATCTTGAATAATAGCTATTTCTAAGAGAACATCTATACTTTTTTCCTGACGTAATTTGTCATAATTCCACAATTTAATAAATAAAAAATAAAGGTACCCAGAATTTATATTATTCAAAAAAATTCCATTTATGCATACCAAATATTTAACATGGCGTCATTTATGTTGGGTTTCGTTGGAAATGTGAGGATTCGAAATAGTTAATTCCGATTTCCCCGAATGGGGGCGATGCTATCGCATGCGTAAAAACTCTGTGTCTTTTCCTCCCCAGTTATATCAACAAGTCAAGAATATTACCTAGCTTCAGTCGTCTTAAGAAAGATACATTTTTGCAAATTTGGAGACATTGCGAAAAGTATTGTTGCATTGACGTTTTCATACCACATCCGAAACAAATGGTAATGACACTAATTTTTATTTCCAGCCCAGAAATAAAATTCCAGGCTTTATATAAAAGAAATGCAATATTGAATCCCAAGTCTTCGTTTAAAAAAAATTTTAAAATTTTATATAGGAAATATTTCTATATTAAAACTGGTAATTCTTATTTTACAAATTTTGAATTATTTATTCCTCACTACGCAAAAGATGATTTCTCATTTTGACATGAGCCTTATTTATTCCTATTTGTAAAGCTATATAAATACATAATTTTGTCCAAATATAAATACAGAAAGTGCAAGCACTACTTAGACATGTCATGAAACCATAAAATATTAGCCGACTTTAAAGTGGGGCACTTCATGCACATTGTTTGTTTTTTTCCTTAGCATAGATATAAAATTCAGTAGAAAATTTTCCCTTCAAGGGGCACCATAAAGAGCAACTACCCATAAGAAATACAAATTACGTTGTGAATAATAAACCTGTAGTTCCAAACAATTTAATTTACGAATACTTTAGTTGCATCAAGCAGTTTATCAGGAACAAGTTCTTGCCAAAGGCTGTGGTATTTTTCACCAATCTCTACAAGTCTATAAAAGAGGCTACCGCATTAAATTGTGCAAATGCTTCAGCTTTTGCAGGCAGAGTACGGATTCTCGAAAATTTTCGTCAGCTTCTTCTACATTCTAGTGCTTTCACATCATCATGTTATTATTACCGCTGATTAAGATTCTACCGTACTATGGGCTTCATAAAGACAGTTGAAAACTATCGAGAGCAAGTTGGTACTTGTCAAAGTAACATCGACGAAGACTAGGTAATAAAGCAGAAAGGTTACTAGGTTGTGCAATACGTGCAACAAGATTTAGAATTTCTAGGCCGGAATAAGGCGCAATTTCAAATACAAACATATCAAATTTGATGAGGGAAAGCTTGTGTATGTGACAGATGTCGCATCTGAATCTGAAGATGTATGTTGAGAACTCAGAGATATAGCCTCAAGTTCTATATGAAGGTGGCTGAAATTCAAATGTTATTCAATTAGAAATTGATAATTCGGTAAATCTATTAAAGAGAGGATATCAGAAAAAGATACATCTAATGGGGGTTAGTGCAAGGAACGAAGTCCACAGTTATTTTCTAAAGAAAGGAATTAGACTCCTTAGCTTAAATGCCATAGAAAAATAAGGTAGAAATAAATATCTGTTTTTAAAACATGTGATTTTTATTTTAAAACCATATCGGACATAGTAGGAGATGAAACATCGAACACTTACTGGAGCATCAATCAAGGCAGTGGGAGGGGAAAGAACCATTGTTAAAAAGATAAGATCGCTCAAAACCGTTTACCGACTTTATCGAAAAAGGAGAAGCATGCGACTTTTCGGGAGCCCGGCTGTCGTCTAGCAGTTTCCATGACGAGCCGTCTTGGCCGTTACTGCTGCTAGATGGTTAAATGCATATTATAAAATAATTCCGCAAGATATGAAATTTTCACTTAATTTTGAAGTAGTAAAACCTATGAAGGTATGTTATAAGAATATACCTTTAATAAATGAAATGAAAAATTATTAATCCAATGAGAATTTTGAAGAATCAGGTCTTCAGAAAGATATGTTTCTGTTTTGAAATTGCAAGTTCAAAATTGGAATTTTCGAAGGAAAAGCCAACCATTTCTATATTTGGAATTTCGCGATTTTTGTAAGCAGACATCCTGAATTTTTAGTTTCATTGCATGAAACTCTTCGAATTTAGAAAGGACAAGCATCGTTGTAAAAAAATACAAGGATTAAAACACGATTATATACAATAACCGGTATTTTATAAAATAAAATGTGTATCGATTGATTAAATGAGTATGAAGCAGTGATAGTAGAGATATTATATACAGATAAAGAAATGTATTCATAAAGCACAAAAATGTTTAAAAAATGAGAGAAATCATTGCAATTTCATTTTGTCTCAGCAAGCAATTAATCTGAAAACAAATGTTAATATTTTGTTAAAACAGTTAATGATTTTTTTTATCTGATTTCATTCTGTCATAAAAAAAATGTCGATTTTAAGCTGGGTTTTACAAAAAAAACCTTCATCAGAAGATGCAATTGAAATCTACAAATTATACACAAATATAATAAAATCAGTAAATAAAAATTCCATGTCTTCACACTGCACATATACAGACAAAGTTACAACTGAAGGTCTTCATTAATCTGCTTATTTTGATACAGGCCTTATAATTAGAGAATTATTGTAATATAAAACATTAATAAAACATATTAACAGCCTCTAACATTCGCTACAACTTAGTAACAACCAAAGAGGCGCAGAAAATTGTTACTCGGGAATCAAATCACCTTTTAATATATCTGGAAAAATGCAAAGATATTAAGCCTCTGAACGATTAAAATATAATCTTCCATATGATGGACATTTTAAAATATCAAAGTAATATCACAACAGAAACAAAACTTACACATTTTATGCATATACGAGCTCGTTTCGTAGCAAAATGGCATTTCAATTGTGAACTACAGTTTGAAAGGAGTTTGTAACAACATCACAATTTCCGAACCACGCTTCTTCATTTTCGTCATGCACATTAATTGCTATCAACTAGACAGGTATTCATCTCTTCAACTTTCATATAAGTAAAACTTTGAAGACAAAGCCGATACTAATAAAATTTAGAAATTATTTCCTTACATAAAAGTTCTTTTTTCAAACGGTTCAAAATTTGCAAATGCTGAAGAGGAAAGATAAATGAGTCATTTTTTAACATGGAAAGCGTAACATCACTTGCTATCAAAGGAGGCATAAGACGCTCAAATTCAATGCCGTTCTTATCCATGACAATAAAACTGCTTCCATTAAGCTAAAAATTAGCGCTGCATCCTAAAATTGTAAAAAATAATAAAAAGGGATTTTATTTTTTTTTTCGCTGGCCATTTCAAATGTGCTTCAACTCTAATTTTCATTTACCAGCCCAGACACAGAAGTCCAAACTTTAAATGCCATCATTTGCCTCCAGAAGGCGTTTTCACACTCATGTTCCTATGTGATTTTGGATGCTTGTCGTAATGCCTGATCTACCTTTACAGTTTGGAAACGTGTTTTGAAACATTCTGTGTATATAAAGAAAAAAGGAATTCTATGGCATTTTAATAAAAAGCGTTATAACAAGCTGATTTAGATGTACTTCAATGTGTTGGTATCCTTCTTTCCAGAATACATTCAACTTTAGTTCAATAGATTTGATATTTCAATGTTTTGATTACTTTTATAATTATGAAATGAAAATCGCAGGAGAATCGTGGGAAATTACATTTAACAATGAAGATTCTGTCAAGAGGGCATTTAGGGGACCAACCGGAGAGTGATGAAGAAGAAAATGATTAGAGCTCACTACGTTTCGCTAAACGCTGATAATGATTTACAACTTTCATAAACTGTTTTGTTTACTCTACTCAACGAATGCGTGTATTTTCATAAAAAAGCTGGTATTATGGGCAAAATATAAAAGTTGTTTTAAAAAATCCCAAATTTTTCCGCATGATATTTGACTATAACTATATACTATCCGCTTGGAGATTAGAGCTATAAGAAATAAACGATATTTTCGATTTCGAATAGCCAGGCATATTCGAAATAAACTGACTGCTCGAAGTATAATAAAGATTTTACTGTTTTTTAATGAAGAGAGTATAACGGGGTCTGGGGGAGAAGTTTATATTCTGCTAACCATTCAATGAGTCATAAAGCTCAGAAATTTTCACCAAAAAATACCAAATTTTTTAATCGCAGAAGCATCATTCGGATGATTGCACCTATCTCTAAAACCAGCCTCGGCTGTACATCGACTACCTAGTCTTTTGAAAAAAATAACGAAAAATCACACAGACATCTGCAATGTAATATTATAAACCATATTTTGGAACTTTAAAACTGGGAGCAACAATTAAAATATGCCTATATTTTCCTCCCTTATATTTAATTATTCGATCCCACTTTATCATGAATGTGGTTTCTGAATATGTATAAAGTACAGGTTCGGAAAAAAAAAAAACCACTTAATATTATTCTTCCGTCGTTCATTGTATATTGAAACATATTGCTACAAAAGAAACAAAGCTATAAATCTTTTGAGAAATAAGATAATTCTTTTAGAAACTTTAAAAATGAAAAAGCTCAAATATCACTTAATTGGGTAAAAATTCCTGGTTTCTAATGCTAAGAAAATATTGAAATAAAGAAATAAATTTAATTTTTTATGCCTTTTCCGAAAATGGAGAATAAAGTAATTAAGGATTTCTTTTATAATTTTCTATTTAATTCAAAATTTATTTGAAGTAACATCATTCTAAACTTTTTTTCCTAATTTCTCATTAGGGGAAACTAGGCAGACTTGACCCTACGCGATTTTCTCAGCTTGTGAGATTATTGGTAATTTTTGAATGCCCTTTTTATTTGACGTTTGGTCTCATGGTCATTTTGAGGGGATTTTAATTCCAATCTTAAAAGCCATCGTAATGATGTATAGGTAAATATATTTTGGGAACCCGAAAGTAAATTTTTACTGTTTCATTCCTCAGTGATTGGAAGTTTACTATTGAAGATGTGAAAAATTAAAATATTTCTGAGTATTAAGCATACTTCTAGCTCTAATTTGCTATATGGCATTATGCGGTATTTTATTTCTAAGTGGTTTAATTTTTAGATTATTTAGAAAAAAGTCAAGTTCGGGAGACTTCACCATATCAAAAGTTATTGCAGGCAACCGAAACGCGCATTTTGTGGATCGGATAAGGTATCTGCTGCGTGGAGTTTGTCGGCAGTATGATAACTGAAATATAGAGAATAATTATTTTAAAATTTTTTGGTTAGTAGTTATTTACTAAATGAAATTTCTTTTTAATGTGACAGTTTCAAATAATTATTTTAGTAAGAATTTTAACAAGAATTGAATTATATATATCCCATTTTTTGCTTTGTTACGAATAACCCTTTATAGGACATAACTCCGGGGCATCTCGAAATAATTTTTTGGGGGGTTATATTATGTTAAACTGATGTTGTAAATACAAAAACATCACACGTTTGCTGATTTAACAAATAATTTATGAAATAGGGGGTGGTAAATATACTTACCAGAGATCATTCAGGGGAAACTGAAAGTGGTAAGCATACTTACCACTGAGCATTAAGGGTAAAAATTTCTTAGAATGTTCACTGGTAAGTATATTTACCACTTAATTTAGGTAATTTAAAACATCTTTCTATAAATTTGTCAGTAAAAACCCATGTAATTTATTCGAATTGAAATTAAATAATTAATTAAATTAAATTTTGAATTTCATTTTGTATCTGATGGGACAGCTAGGAGGAGTGCTACATTGCATAAAAATAAAACTGTTGCAACCTAACACAACTTTACTAATAATATCTTAAGCACATTTTGTGCTGATAAAGAAACTAAAAATTCATAAACTAGGGAATTTAAATAATGAACACACCAAAATTTAAATCAAAATATGCATAAGATCATTAACAGGAAGATCTCGAATTAATAGAAACTCCTCCTGCATCAACAGTTTTTGTTGAATTTTAAAAATGAAAGTTGAATTTAAATTAAATAAATTCAGTAACAAATGCTGATATTTAAATATAAGAATGTGTTAGATATAAAGAACAAAATACGACTTCGTTTTACTTCTGAAAAATTTCCGTGAGTTGAAATTTAATGACATATGCTGTAACATCATTTCCTTATGAAAACACTCATGCCGTGAACGGGCATTGGTAAGCATACTTACCACTTTTGAATTTAATTACGATTAAACTATAAAATTAATGTTTATCTAGGTTATTATTTTAGCTCAATGGATTGTTAAGCATCCAATTAAACTATTTATCATTTAACAATAATGTTTCGAGACATGAGAAAAAATCTTTCGTAGGTGGTAACTATTTATACCAGAGAACTATAAAGGGTTAACTGTGGAAATATTGAAATGAAATTAAACTAGAAGAAAAATAAAAGCATGTAAGCTTTTTTTTAAAAACAAAAAAATAACGAATAAATCAGACGGATATCTAAAATGTAATTTTATAAAACATATTTTGGAACATTAAAACTAGTAGCAACTTTAAAATTCACCTATATTTTCCTCCCTTATATTTAATTGTGATCTCACTTCATGAATGTGGTTTCAGTATATGTGCAAAGTACAGGTACGGAAGAAAAACGAGCCACCTAATATTATTCTTCCGTCGTTCGTTGTATATTGAAACGTATTGCTACAAAACAAACAAAGCTATACATCTTTTAAGAAATAAGATTATTCTGCTAGAAAATTTTAAAAATGTCACATGCTCAAATATCACTTAATTGGAAAAAAATTCCTTGTTTCTAATGGTATGAAAATATTGAAATAAAGAAACAAATTAAATTTTTATGCCTTTTCTGAAAATGACAAAATAAAGCAATTGAGAATTTCTTTCATAATTTTCTATTTAATTAAAAATTTACTTGAAGTAACGTAATTCTAAACTGTTTTTCTTAATTTCTAATTAGTGGAAACCTTGGAGATTTGACCCTACGTGATTTTCTCAGCTTGTGAGATTATTGGTAATTTTTGTGTGCCATTTTCAATTGATGTTTTGTCTCATGATCATTTTGAGGGGATTTTAATTCCAATCTCAAAAGCCATCGTAATGGTATATAGGTAAATATGTTTTGTTAACCCAAAAGTAAATTTTGGCTTTTTCATTCCTCAGTGGATTGGAAGTTTGCTATTGAAGATGTGATAAATTAAAATATTTCTGAGTTTTAAGCATACTTCTAGCTTTCATTTTATATATGGCATTATACGGTACTTTAAATCTAAGTGATTTCATTTTTAGATGATTTAGGAAAAGTCAAGTTAGGGACACTTTAACTTAAAAATTTAGGAAGACATGACCCTATCAAAAGCTATTGCAGCTTCGATGTTGTAGCCGACCGAAGAGCATTTTTTGGTTGGGATCAGTTTTCTGCTGCGGGGAGTTTGTCGGCAATATGGCAACTGAAATATAGAGAATAATTATTAAAAAATTGTTTGTTAGTAATTATTTAATGAATAGAATTTATTTTTAATGTGATAGTTTCAAATAATGCAAATAATTATTTTAGTATGTATTTTAACAAGAATTGAAATATATTTATTCCGTTTTCCCTCTATTACGAAAAATCGATTTTTATTCATTTATTGTTTAAATAAAAATCTTTCGCTCAAACTATTTGTTTTCGTTTGGTTTCATTTAATGATCATGATTTAGGGCGTCCCAACTGTAGAGACAAGTGTCCCTAACCATAGGGTCAAGAGTAGCTAAGGTTAGGGAGACTTGACCCCAGTCGATTTTATGAAATATATTTATTTTATGATTAAATGAAATACCAGTTTGGCATAAGTACATTTACTATTTTTAAAAACAAGTCTTTTTATGATGATAAAAATTCAAACATTCGAGAAATATAGGAAAAAGTAAAATATGGTCAAGTCTCCTTAGTTTCCTCTAGTTATTTTATTTTTTATATCCCAATTCAAATGTGCGTTACACCGTTAGAGAACACTATACGATTACAAACACCCTTACGATTACCCCCTGTTGTAGTATCAATTAATTGTACGAATGAAAATAAATGATAAAATTATTATATTTATATGATAAATAATTTTAACAAATTAAGTTTCTTCATTCAAACTTCATTCTAACACAAGGTTTGTTCGAGTTGGGTTGTTGTTGTTCACAAAAGTTCCTGTGCGAGAATTTAGAACAAGAAACAGAATTTTCCGGCATGAGGAATATTTATTTTTTAAGGAAGTCTCCTTTGACTACTTGATACAGCGATGCTCAAGAATTTTTATTCCATTGCGCTGATGCATCTCCAGACGTTCTGGTAATATGTGTGTGATCCACAGTCAGCAATTTTCTATACCCATCTTGCGAAGAGTTTTCGCAGGTGTTAATGTTACCGCAAAGTATCATGTAAACAGTCATTTTAGATATCCGTAGTCATAGTAATTTCACGCACCCTCAATCTTCTGTCATCCATCAATAAATCATTGAGTTTTCTTGAGTGGTAACCTCAACAGGTCGGCCATCTGGCGTTCTGCCCTTTGAGAGTTACAAGACTATTAACTGTTCTAATCAAACATACAGAGTCACCACAATGCTTATGAAGCTTCAATTTGGATTCCTGAATGACTTTACCTTTTAGAAAATATTTCTTCATTCCTGCACGATATTCTTTCATATCATGCTAACCTATAATTTTGCTTTTAAGAGATTTTCTTGCTGAAGGTATCAGCAATGTTACTCTTTGTTCATATATTTCTGAAACTCGGAATGAATATAAGAATCACTCGGAATGTGATACATCTCAGACATGTAAGTCTTGTTACTAGGAAAAGGTTATGTTACGAAATAATTAAAACATCATCCGAAAGCGACGTATACAGTTTTGAATGTTCGTGAATTAGTCGAAAGAACGATTGACGAAAATGATTTTAGACAAGTTGACACTCTTGACAAATCTGATCCACTTTATGTAAAAGAGGATTTTTCCCAGAGTAGGTATTGTAATTATAGAAGCTGTGTTAGGAATATAACGGTTAATCGGATATTCAGAACGGAGATGCGCATGAAGTACTCTTAAGATAATATGAAAGTAAGTGTGAGGCTATAGACACTTCAGTGTCTCTTACAAATCAGAATGGAGGAACTAGTGTTGAACCAAATGTTGCAGTTGAAAATTCCAACTTGTTAAATGAAATTCATTGGCCTGAATCACTCTCTAATTACAATGAATCATCAAATTCAATTCAAATCATCGATTCGCCAAGATATGAATCATGGAAAAAGGTTCAGCATAAAATGAAACACAAACAAATGTATCACAACACAGAAAGAAAAAGAAGAAACCCATTTAGATTAAAAGTTTGAAAATTCTTCGTTTTATTCAGAATTTAAGACATTATCTCGAGATGGGCAAACATTTACTTTATTGACTGATCTCAGTGAAATAACTCTCTCCCTAGGCTTAACTCTGTCCCTAGCAAAAACCCAGAATATTTTGCTGTCACTTTTTTGTAATTAACCACCGACCCGTTTTCAACATAAAAATGCGGCTGGAGAAATCAGGGTTCATAAAATTAATCGTCCCTGTTTAACTTTGTGAAAAACTTGTAATCTTTTAATAGTAAAGTTTTCGAAAATTGTGTTTTGTGTGTACGAAACACTGGCCCTTTCACATCCTTATAAAGTTGAAGTTTTGAAATTAATAATTTTGCACTCCTGCATTTATTTGAGCTGTAGAGAACCGTTTAATATTTTATGTATTTTGATGTTTGATTTACAACTAAACATGTAAATTTTACGAGCAAGATGGTCCGGAAATTTATCATCATCTTTCCATCTGTTAAAAATATTCTTTAAAATTTCCATTTTAATAAAAAGTTCTTTCTTAATTAGCAGAAACTCCCATTGGTTTCTCAGTTGCGTAATGTGGGCTGGCAGACAAAGGAAGACAGCCAGGTATTTTTTCTCAAATTTATTTAAATCATTGAATGCGATTGAGACACGGACAGATACATATAGATATAGGAAAAGAAGGCAAAATGAAAGAAAAACGCTAACACATTCTAACAAGCTGACAGCCCTTGATTACACATACTAATTCAGGTTCCACTTTATGAGAACCTTTCAGCCATCATTCCGTAGCTATCATCTCGTCTAGCATTTTTATAAGTTTTTATTCAACTTGAGTGTCTTGTCAACAAATCTGGAGATCGATTTCTTACCCACTTCCAATAGAGCTACGGCTTTGAAATTTAGCACAGTGGTGGGTTTCCGGAAACAATACAATATTATGGAAAAAAATTAAAATCTATACCTATTTTAAACCTAAAAAAATGATATTAAAATTTTAGCCCTATATGTGGACGATAAAGTTTGGAAGGTGATAACTTCACGTTACGTAGGATTGTAACCACACCACTAGACGACGCACAATAGAAGGGGGCGTGGCCTGTGAATCATCTCACATTTCGGAGCAGCTTGACGGTCAAAGGTGTGATCGGGGAAGTGAGTCTTGTTTTGTCTCTCGGTCTGTGTCGCACTTTTTGGAAATTCGTGATAATGTAATCGCAATCGCGCTGCGTAAGAGAAATATATATATAGATGGCGCGTATTGAAAAGGCTACCCAACGTGAGCTGCGTCTGGAAAAAGCAAGGAAGAAATACTGAATTTAACTTAACCGGAACACTCGGATTATATGAAGTTGGAGATAATGTAATCACCGTTGTGCGAATCACCTAAAAAGCTATTTACCAATATTACGGATTTATATTTCAGAAAGTTAATGTCATTAAATCATTTTAAAAATGTAATTGCGCATATTTATACAATAATTTTAATATGTGTTTTATATTGAAGAATTCAGAAATGGAATTTGGTTTACTATGCCTAACATGTCGTGTGTATTCGTGTCAGCCGTCACTAAAGAATAGAAAATAAAATAAATAAATAAAAAAATCTAAGGTATAAGTTTTTACTCAAAATGCACTTTAAATGAGAATACACGTTTACACATTATAATTTCGTCAAAATGAACTCAAAAGAAGAAAATAATTATTTCGTTATAACGAAATTTCTAATAAACGCGTGGGCGCCTTATATAGCACCTAATATTTTGTGGATATTTCCTTAAACAAATGGGACATTCCTAGAAGGTAAAGGCGCCCACGCTTTTATTAGAATTTTAGTTTTAACGAAATAATTATTTTTTACTTTTCAATTCATTTTGATGAATTTATAATGTGTAAACGTATATTCTAATTTAAAGTGTAATTTGAATAAAAGTTTATGCCTTAGAATTTTCTTATTTATTACCCCTTTCTATCCACGACCTCTCTCGTCGTTGTTGAAAACCCTATCTGCTTCCGTCACTCTCCCCTCTCTTCCGGGAAGAGGAAAAGTGTTCCCACAAGAGAATAGATTAACGACGTATGGCCATATCTTGGCCCGTTTTACAATGTACAAGAACAAATCAGAAAATTCATAAGAAAAATATATTTTTCACACAATTACTTGGAAGTTGTTTTAACGGGTTTCAGAAAATCTGAAAAATTGCAGCTACCTTCTTTGGGTAGTACAACCTTCATTTCTTAAAATATCTCGAAATAATATTTCTCACATAAATAAGAATTTTGAATTTTTAAGAGATTTTATAGTTTTGCAGAAACTTTAAAAATTAGACTTGCTCCTTTTGGCAGTAAAACATTAAATTTTTAATTTAGTTAGAAGTGCAAGTAGTGCACAAGAAACTGAAGGATTACTCAACACAGTAGAACATAAAGGCTGTCCAAAAATGGATACTAAAATTTATACGACTTTTGAGAAGAGAGATTTTTCAGTTCCAGTTTCTATGTGAAGCATTTTAGTATGAATGTTTGTTTTGTGATTGAATTTGAAACAATTGCGATTTAAACTTTATTCAAATTGAAACGAAATTATCTACACTTTAAATAGCATTCGATATGATAGTGTTTCAAAGAACGTAGATATTCCTTCGGAGCATGTGCTCAATAAGTTGTATTATTCATACCGAAATAGAAAAAGGCGTGATAATAATGATATGATTTCGTTTGTTTCTACATTTTAGATGACCAAATTAAAACAAAGTATGTTTGAATACGAATATTGTTTTATAATTTGCAATAACATTAACATATAATTCGACTAGTTCACACAGAAAAAAACTAGAGTTAGAGTTTATATAAGATTTAACTGATGATAACAAATATGTAATTTATCACACTGTTCGAAGCAAATATAACCACCAAAAGGATAATGGTATATTTTTTTAAATATTTTTATTCCTGTGGCGAATCGATTGTACAAAAGAAGACATCGAAAAACCATGGCTTTAAAAATTTCAAGTGCTTAATGCATGATATGGCAAAAGATTTTCACATCATGACAGTCTTAAAATATTTTAGCAATTGCAAGACTTTGTTATAAATTTTGTATTGAACGAAGAACTTATTACTATAAGTACCAGTGTATTGATAAATTTTCTGTAATTTAAATATCTTAAGTTCATAGCTTTCGAAACATATATTAAATTTGTAAGTTATAATCTCGCGTATCACTTTTTAATTGGATAAATCTTTAGTTAAAGTGATTATGAAAAAGTTTTTATCCTCAACAAAAACTGAATTGCTATAACGTTTTAAATTCAGGTGTCTGTAATGTGACCTTCCAGTTGAATGGGCTTCGCTTGCTTATCACACACGGATAAAATGTCTCCTTTCTGTTATGGCGAGATACTAATGATTCTATTTCAATCTTATGCCGCCCTTAAACTTTTAGATTTTAAAGGCAGCAATTTATATAAAAATTACAAATTGGAATTACCCGCATTTTTCAAAAGTTTCATTCTACATTTTAAAATATATTTCCTATTAGAAAAAGTGGTACAATTAAATACGTCGAATTAAAAACTAATTCTGTTTTCAAGTACTGTACTGTTTTGGAATGCACCAAATAGAGCTGTAAATCAAAGAGAAGTAATTTTATAATCGAATCAATTGTTTTGTTTAAATATTGTTCAATACTGATGTGATCTTTGGCAAGATACCGGCTGGTATGCTAATTGCTATTAAGGCATATCATTTTAAGGTACGGATTATTTAATTACTAAATTCAACTTCAAAAATGGATCTATGTTAAAAACACAATATAGTACCAATCAGAGCAACCACTGCACAAAAGGGTATGAAATTCACAGTAATAAATTATGCAACGGACCATATTCGTTCATAAAACATCTTAAAGGTTAAGGTGGTCGTCCTAAGTAAAGAATGAAACAAAATTAGAGCAGCGCCATAAATAAAGCATTGATACCGTCTAAAATTTTGTGAGATTTTTCAATATCTTGTTACAGATTCGGTGTGAAACACCAAAATTTTTAAATAGCAGTTAATCATTTTAAAAATCCTTAACCGAACATATTTATCCCTCTTATGAAAACTTTCGCAACTAAGCAGATAGCGACATGCTCGGACGTTTTGTATAATCTTCACTTTAAAAGAGTCATGAAAGATAATATTTTCTGCTAATATTGTAAATAAATATATGAGAAGACTTCCAGATCTACTTTTCTTAAAATACTTTCTTCTAATGGATAATAAAAATGGCTATAATTGTTACAAAACTTGATTTTTTTTTTCATGTGTGTTAAGTAATCCTGTAAACAAACTTTCATAACTCGATTAGAGAGATCCTTCTGTTTATTACATAAACAGCGGCTAACGCTGCCCCGACTATTGTTATGTGAACGTATTGAGGCTCTTAAAGTCTGATAAGATTTGATTTGTAAAGCCACTTAAAATTTATTTTTATTTACTCCATCCAAGCTACTTTCTATACGCTTTCAGTTATTAACAATATTAATTAAAAATATATTGTTTCAAATTTTAATAATATGTTATTATTTTATTAAATACAATTCATAGACGAACATTTGTGATAACTACTAACTTCTCTGGAGCTAATAACAATTTTTTTTCATAGGAACCAATTTTTAAACCCATTCTTAAAAGTTGTGATAAAATAATGAAGAAGGAAAGCGTGCTATTTATTGATTATGTAAAGCAATTGTTTTTTAAGTACTTTATTCAAATGAAAAATCAAATAAATGTTTCTCAGCGAAATGAAAGAAAAAAAATTGCTCTGGCACTCTGCGATTGTTTTCAAAATTGAACGAATTATACTGCTTTCTGTTGTGTGATCAACCAATGAGAATATGCTGCTTGCAAATAAATATTTGATAAAATTAGAATAACTATACAATCATATTAAAATTATCAACTAATATTTTAAAAAAATATTTATAGTTTTAACTATAGTTAGCATTTCTACATTTTACCTTTATTTCTTTTGCAATTTAAAAAATTATTTATATTTCATTTTTAATTTTTTACTTATTATATATGGATTCAAATGAATGAATCCACCAGAACTATCTGATAGTATACTGGATATCCATTTATACAAAACACTAAGGTACTTAGCACAGAAAAGAGGTTAATTTCTCTTTCGAAGATGGCAACGATCGGTTTGTTTACAGAACAAAACCGGTAGCCATGTTAGACATTATTTATAAGTATAGCCTATTACTACATTCGATCTGATGTTAAAAAACTTTTTCTCTTTAGAAAACGAGTTTAAGACGAAGAATTGACAATATTTCTTACAATATAATGAAACTTTAAATGAAATTATTCTGAAGAGATCAGTTAGAAATAAAGCAGATGGGCTTAGGCAAGCCGTAGAACGTTCAGATCTAGGTCAGAACAGTTTAATTAATAAAAAGAAGGACGGTCCAGGAGATCTTTGCATCAAGCTTGTTTTGCAAATTTGCATGCAAAGGAGGTGGAGCTATTTATCACGGTGAACTTGCAGGAAGCTTGCAATGCAAGGAAGGTTGCGCTAGTTGTCACGGCGAATTTGCTACAAGTTCGCTTCAAGTTTGACGCATCAAATTTGCTATGACAAGGTAATATCAAGTCAAGATCAAACTTGTTGCAAACTTACGTGCTATTTTGGTCATACCGAAGTAAATATTCTCTGTCCGGTGTCGCCTCTTTTGTTCTGCTAATAAATAAATCTGAGCAATTGCTCTGGAAATAATTCCTTTATAATTAAATAAATCAGAATTATTTTAGGTTCTAATAAATATAATATATTACGTGCTTACAGTGAGTTATGAGTACATTCTTGAAATAAATAAATTACAACTCTTAAATGATCAAATTTTTCTGACGCAGCAATGATTTTAAATCGTACCTTCATGCTCATTATAATCTAATATCGTGTTTTCTCATCAAATTTGTCTTTTACTGTTATAATCATATACAGCAGTAAAAAATAAAGCTCTTAGAAAATATTTTATTGAAAATATATAGTTTTATGACTATTTGTAAACGACTCCTATACAATCAGCAAAGGTTTGTATACGATAAAGGAGACGGTAAAAGAGCCCCCACGACGCAAATGACCTCTTTCTTACCAGAAGAGGGAGGGAAATTTTTACCTACTTCCATTTGTGTCCTCGGCCGTTCCGGGTTTTATAAGAAGTAGATTTCCAAGCACTGTGGCTTTCAGAGGGTTAAATATAATCTGAAAAAGAGATAACTTTAATCTTTAAATCATCGGTAGCTTAAGCTTATAGCACTATTGATGTCGCTTGCAAAGTAATTCAAACTTAAATTTAATGCACATGCGAAAAGAAAAAAAGAATTATATTCATTATTATTTGAAATAACATTTGAGAATACTATTAATATTGATTCTGGGGTAAACAGCACCCCACACCGAACATTATCTGTTTACGTTTCAAAAGGTTTTTGCTTTGTCCAATGGATATGTCCTTTTAAATTTATTTGTACCATGGGATGTGACATGAAAAATTTAAAGTAATAGAGAGCTTCGTAGAACGAACTGGTCACCTCAGTTAAGAATTTAGCATATGTTGCTTTGCATTCTGAGTGGTTCACAAAAAGTTTAAAATAAAATATAAAAATAATGAATTCAAATCCTAAGAATGTCGAAATTTTTTTAAAAAGTAGATTTTGTCAGGATTCTCTGAAGATATGGAATCATATTTTTACTAATACAGCCCAAGACATCCTGTTGGATTCAAAATAACTTAAAGAGAATACAAGAGTTCTTAAAGATTTACAAATGAATTGACAAATTTAAAATATTTATTTTTAATTTTGTTAAGAAAGGAACAACTATAATATTTATAATTGACGATCATTATTTCATAAAAAAAACTTTTACCAATAAAAGCGCACGTTTTTCTTTCTTTTGAACTGAATTTAGAATTTTAAACACAAACTCGCGCGCGCGAAGGAATATATATATATATATAGATATAAAACCTTCAAGTATTATACATTTTTTTTGGTAAATTACATATAAAAGTTGATTCGTTTAAGCTCTTACAAATTTCCGTGAGAGGTAAGTTACTCAGAGATAAATAGGAAAATTTTTCTTTTAAAATTTTAATCATATATTTGGTTTAATGTTACATCTTGAATATTAGTTTTTTATCACGTGCAGACATTTGGATAACGTGACAATATGCTGGAGAAGCATTGTAGAAAATCTTGACGTAAATATATTGAATATTAGAGAAAATATGATCGTTTGGAGTAATTAATTTTTTATTGATCATGTGTGAAACTTATTGTAGCTTTTATTATTAACTTCAAAGACAATACAGGTCAACGTATATAAAGAAATTCTGTTAAATGCCGTAATAATTCAGAAACATTGTCGCATTTTCCTGAATTATTTTAAAGGTCATCTGCTGCCTCCAGATGGTATTTAAGCATCCTTGTTCGCATGTGATTTTGGATGTTGCAATAAACCTGACTCACCCTTAAAATCTACCCACGTGCTCTTTAATCAACTTGTATATGAAAACTTCTAATACTAGAGTTTTAAACTTTACTTTTAGACTCTCTTTCGAATTAAAGAAAACGGCCATATTTGACCAAAAACATAATTATGTCCTTTGAGCTGAGTGTTATCCAGCAACAATATTTAGTTAACTGATGAATTCGATTCAGGAACATTGCTGCCGTCCTCCATAGTTATTCTCTGGTTCTTAAAACACCCTCTTTTAACTGAATTTTTATAACGTAAGAAAATAATAAAATATTGGTGAAAGGAGAGGATTTTCATAGATCTGAGGAAGGTGAGGGAAAATAAGTTGTGAAGAGAATGAAAAATATAACGACTAGTGAGACTAGAGTCGTGATTCCAGGCTTAATAGTGAAGCCCGTAAAACTGTGTCCTATTGTACAAAATTACTGAAGATGTATTTTGAACCAAATTGAGAAAATGTTGAGAAATAGGTTTTTTTCAGAAGCATTTTACAATCATAAGTTCAAGCACAGGAATAGTGGGAAGAAAATGCTCAAGTAGACACAGAGAATATTTAGTGTGGCCTTGTAGAAAATATGGCAAAGGCAATCTGAATTTTTTTTACGATTGAATCTATTTTTATGGTAAAAATATATAACTTCTTTTAAAATAATATTTTTCAAAAATTAAGTCTTGTGTTTTACAATAATATTTTGCATATTTATTTAGAATTCATGATTGCTTTAAAACTGGCCATCTACAGAAGAAAAGTTTAAATTACTGCCCCTGCTTCATGACTCACTACCATAAATTTAATCCTGAATCACACTGTCCAAATGCCGTAGGGTTTCATAGGACCTGGATCCTGTTTTCCTAACAAAACTCGTAGAAAATTACAATTTCTATAATAGGAAAAAAAATTTGTGCTGGTGTACAGAGTATTAAGTATTAAAAAATATATATTTTTGGATAAATCTCTTCTGGGATTGGCATTTAAATGAAGAAGATCAATGAATGCTTGTACTTCCAAAGTATTCATGAAAAGATTGGCTTTAACGTCCAAAATTAACTGAATTCGTCTGTATATAGATATTAATACATTTCTGTCTCATCGATAAACATTTCCAAGAATTCTGAACGCATTTTACAACTTTTGCTTCATGAAAATACTCGAGAGGTCTTATCACGATGTCGTGTGAAAGTTCTCATATTTTTGCGAAGTACCTTTTTTACGCCATTTGTTAATTGAAGCCATCTTTCCGTTTACTACAGCATTTTAACTCCAGACTTGTAGATTCAAAAATATAGGATCATTTGTCTAATTCCGTTCGGAATTCGAATTATTTCAACATCAACATTTTTTTTAAATTCGTCACTAATCGATTCTTAATTAGTTGATATTTCAGCTAAAAGCTTTGATTGTGTTTCCATTTCATATTTGTAATTCGAATAGCGATAAATTTTCTCGATCTATATGTTCTATTTAGCAATCTAACACAGATACGCGAGCGCGCGCATCGGCATGAGAGGCCCGACCATCAGTTTTCTGAGATAATAAATTTGGAGAAATTCTCGAAATACCTGCGGTCAGCAAGTAAATGACCTTTAATAAAGCTACTGTGAATCTGGAAGTTTTTCGTTCTGGGGTTATTTTTCTGAAATAAATTCTTGCTGAATCCGAGGTTATAGGTCCGATGTGCATCCTCCCTGGTTAAAAGGAGCAAAATTTCACATAATGTTTCTTCACTATAGATATAAACATTAATAATTAAGGTTCGAAAAGGTTTTTCGTATTGATAATTTGTATCGGATTAATTTCAAATGTGAAATAGTGTTACCA
>BGPR01025741.1:0-22116 GCA_013235015.1 Araneus ventricosus
TCGTTTTCAAAAGTTACAAATTTAAATTTTTAATTTTTTCAAAAAAATAAGTATTTTTTTAAATGCCTCTTCTCATACAATTTTTAATATTTTTTCCCCAAATTTCTTTGAAAGGGACCTCTCAATGTACTTAACAGAAATAGGGATCGGTTTTAGTTTGGTTTGGTTTAGTTACATTGACGTCCCTTTTTGAAGCAACAAGAGGGCTATTTCGGGATCGGATTTTTGGTATCTACATTAGTTTCTGAGAAAAAAAAATTTTAAATTTTGTAAAACTTTTTGGAAAATATCAGAATTTTTCACTTTGTACATTTTAAAAACATTTTATAATCAAAATGTTAACAAATAGATCCCTAATTCTATTAAGCATGCATTTGTGACTGAACAGAAAAAATTTCAAGTAATTAGAATAAAAAGAGCTTGACTTTTAGCATTTTGTAGCAGACAAAATTTTGGAAAAAAAACAAACTGAGGAAAACAGCTTTAAAGATTTCAACATAATAAAATTGTAATAAAAACAACTTATATCAAGCAAGTTTTTTTCATTGCAATAACCTGACATTTGAAAGTCTTAGGGTATTAATTTTATTAATATATATTATTACCATAATTATTAATTAACATCATCAAATATAGGGATAATTAGAAAAAATTTCACTTTGTTCAAATTTTTTAGTCAAAATATTTAATAAATGATCCGCTGTACTATTTATCAAATATCTATTATAACAGAGCAAAAATTTAAAACCATTTAATGAAATTTTATTGACAGTGAGAAATTCAAACAAAAGGAGAAGCGAAAGCAGTAATGATGATGATGATTCAAATGTGCTTAATAAATCAGAAGAAGTGAAAGCAGTAAAACAATAAACAAACAAGGAATAAACCGTTATTGTTGTCTTGCTTTGCTTTCATGGAAAAAATTAGGTGGCTTTGCAACTTGCACATGATGTAAACATTGGAAGTGGGCGTGGCACGTGATAACGTGTTAGACAAAATAACTTCATATCTCACTAAATATTTATCTTATTGTTTTGAAACTTTCAGATTATTAAGTCAGTTCAAGGATAATTTTCCACTCAAAATTGGAAAATCAATATTTTCATGGATTTTACGAAATTCTTAGGGTGCCAAATCCCTTTAGTCAATGAGGGCCAAACTATTTCCAACTGAATGTAGTGTGGAAGTTTGAAGCCTCATCTTAGTCATCTCAATACAGTTAAGATTCGCAAGCACGTTTTCAAAACTGCTTTCTTATCGCTTCGAAACTGAAATTTAAATAAACAAATCCCAATAAAATTCGCTGATGTATATTTTTCGTTGGAAGTCTTCCTTGAGTATGAGGATGAGAAGTTGTCGTATAAGTAAACGGGCTATTGACTAGGATGCTGCCATTAATGGTGTTGTAGCTGGATAATGACCACATCACCTTTAACGGGAATTACTTCCTTGTGAGGCTATCTATGAGACTCTCATAACGGAGCCCACTTTGAAAGGCTTTCAACGTCCACATTAATATCTTCGGTCCTGTTCATATTCGTCGTGTATTGGGGTTTGAGTGGTACTTTCTGATCACATTATACACTATAAAAAAAATCCCGTAAAATTTACGGTTTTAAACCGGCAGCTGGGTTGGTTGTGCAAAACCGTAAAAGTTACGAAGTAAATCCGTAGTCACAACGGTTTTTTACCGTATGAGATCAAGTTTTCTCGTTAAAAATTAAATCATCGAAGTAAGTGACGTCATAGACCGAGTTGAGTTGTTTTCTCCTTCTGTTCAAGTTGAGTTGAAACGTGCTGATGTGTATTATCGACTAGGAATATTAATTAATCAAGGCTTTATTATTAATTTCAATTAATCTAATTTTTAATTGAACTTACTTGGACGATTTCGATGCAAGATGGTGACAAAACTTCGAACTCCTCCGAGCCGGGGATCGAAACCGCGTTCATAGAAACAAAAAGCAGTCGCTCTAACCACTAGACCACCGGAGACTTCAGAAAAAGATGTAAAAATAATCTATTTGAGTTTTAAAGTCACTATAGCTCTAGTGGCGCCACCTAGTGGTGTAAAAATCAACTATTGCCAGAACACGTGTTACTGCAACATGTGTAAACAATAGCGGAGATGGAACCCTATTAAAAACATGAAATGAATGCAATAAAATTACATTTAAGAAAAGGGAGAGTTATCATACGGAAAGCAATACCGTATGACGAAAAACAGAATTTGAACTGACGGTTTTAAACCGTTTATGGCTGGAGCGGAAAACGGGGAAAAACCGTTTTGACAACAAAACAGCTTTAAACCGTCAAATATACGGAAAAAGTCCGGGAAAAAAACGGATATTTTTTACAGTGTAACTTTGATGATAGCTGATTTTTATTTGAAAGATTTGTTATTCTGGGAAAGAAACAATATTTAGAGAAAACAGAATATACTAATATAGTGATGAATTGTATAATTTATGTTGTATTATTGAGTTGAAAATGAAAATGGTTAAAACAATTTTTGATCTATTAACATAATTAGCGGCGCTTATATCAATTGTGACCAAGTTATTTCATCATATGGCTTATTCTGAGGTATATAGGAAAATAACTTGGTAAGTGACATATTAGTAAAGGTTATACTTTTATTTTTGATGTTTTTTATTGCTCTGTATCATTTTGTTTAGAAATCACATTATATTATTGAAGAAACCGTTAAAATAGAAATCAAAGCATAGCATGTGCAATATTTAACATTATTTTCTTTTAAACGGAATAATAACAATTTCTAATAAAAGGAATACATTATCTATCGAAGCTAATACTTCTTTTGAAGAAGATAACTTTACAACTTTTTTTTATTTCCAGATTCACGAATTTAAAAAATTATTTCCAATAATGGCAATTTGTTTGGAAAAAACTGTAGTTCCAAATTGTAGAAATTCAATGGTTTCAGTAAAGAATTAAAAAAAAAAATTAGCTAGAAGTCATAATGTTATCAAGCACACACACACACATTGCTAAATTGCTTGCAAAAGTGACAAAAACTATTCATTGACGACGGAAGTTTTCTTTTCCGAACTTGCTGATGAATATACTCGTTTAGCCTTAACATGTCTTTGCCTATTATGCTTTTGTTCTTTTAGTGAAGTCTTTATTACCTCGATCTTGGCAATTTCCGACCCAACGTGCGGTTTTTTGACAAGGATACATAAAATATCTAATAAAAGTATTCGAACGATGGTTCCCGGGTACTTAGGTATGCGACAGGCAGTTATTACATTGCAGGTTATTCACCTTTATTCTAGAAACTATTTTTTTCGAGCAACAGCGGAAAGTGAGAAAATAAATAACGCTGTAGCAAATTGTTCGAAGACTGAATGAATTTCAGCGAAACCCGAATTTTAGATATAATAAAGAATTGTTTCTTGCCATCAAGTAACAGGGTCAATGACTTCAGATTAAGTTAATTCAAATATTGATACAACTTTATACATTAGATTTCGATTAGCAATTTTATTTATTTGGAATTTTTATTAATTTATTTTAAGTAAATTTTGTGAACAATGTTTCAAGTTTTAGAATGTCTAAAAATAACCAGTCTCCGAAATAAATAATTCATGAGAAACCTTTCTGTTTAACTGAAACGCTCACATGAGCAGAATTTAGCAATAAAATCTTTCAATCTAGATTCAGTTTTTGCACATGTAATATTCGGTGGACAACACATTATACAAACTTTTTAGACGCAATTCTAATTATTGTCGAAAACCCATGATCGTTTGTTGTTTCATATTTTTATTGTCCTCGAATTCTTCCAACATAAGATGGAGATGATAGACCAGGATGGGGAACTTTTTTGCACTGAAATGCCTCATTATATTTTGGCAGTTGGGTAACAGACCACACGAGCGGAATCATAAGGATTAATCTTCTGTAATTGTTATTATATTGCAGACAATTATATTATTTCAATGCAAACTGTAAATAACTGGAAAGGCCACAGGTTTAAAATCCCTGTGATAGAACATCATTTGCATAAAACCATGAGCCACAATTCATTCATAGTGTGAGAAACACTGTATGAAATGCAGGTCAGCTATTGTTCTTCTGAAAGAAAACTGCTGGATCCCTTTGTAGCTAGCTGCACGATGAATATGTTTGTGACATTTGAACTGCGTACAGTTTCCTAATGCATTATATAAAAGTCTGTCAAAAAGTTACATACAATTCATTGCAGCTCGCTAGTGGTAATCACTAGAGATATATTTGGAAGTAGGTCCTTTATCATCTGAGCTGTACCTATTTATTTTTATCTTCTGTTGCTGCCGGTTATCCACCATCGATGATAAATGTGATACTCTACTTCACCAATATACACAGTGATCCAATTCCTCTACGTACATTCTAAATGGAGATCTATGCGCCAGAAGGAGCTTGGCTGTGTCACGCATCAAATTTAAGGAACCGTTCTTTTGGGATCACATGGAAGTGGTTTTCATAGATTTTCTCGAGTGTGGAACGAATGTTACCAAAGAACAATATTGTTTGTCCTTGTATCGTATTTTACAAACAACGAAATCATCTTTACACGCAATGAGCACCAAGCCGCCTCACGAGAATGCAAGAGACGGCATAGCAGTTCAGAAGATTGGCCACCTACGGTGGACAATGGTACGATAACCACATAAAGTCCTGCCCTAGCGTTTTCCGATTTTTATCGGTTTGGATGACTGAAGGCTGCGCGGGAAACAATTTCGAGATGACGAAGTCTCCATTGTTTTTGTAGAAAACTAGTGTGAAAACAAACATCGAGAGTCTTACAAGCATTCTTTTCATCATGAAAAACAAAATGGCTGAGGTATAGGGAATCAAAACGATCATATTGTCGTTTCCAAAGAACCAAATTATCATTACTTCTACATAAAAAATTTCATTTGTCTAGTGCTTACCATTGCCGAGTTATAGCGAATTATTCGTTACTTTTTTGTATACCCTCTTGTATAATAACTCTGTTTAATATTAAAACTTGTTGAAAGAGTTGAAACCGATAATAATTATTTTTTTCCATTCTCGGATTTGATGTCAAACGCATCGAAAGCAAAATGAACATGCATTATATATTGGGGAGAAAAATGATTGAATTGCGTTATTTTGATTAAACATGTCACCACTTTTTCTTATTTCTCAAGACTTCTTTGAACTTCTCATAGCTGAAATGAAACTTTACCGCATATTCAGGAAATGTATTCAAAGAGAAGAAACGTTCAAAACTTGTTGAAATTCATTTTATTTCTGCTCGTTTTTTTACTTTCTTTTAGAAGCCTCCATTTTTCCCTTCAAAAGAAACACTTGGCAGATGTTTCTTAGAAATGAAAAATAAATATGCAGAAATGCTTCCAAAACGCGAGTTTTCCAGTTGTTCTTTTTATAGTTAGCCTTACTTTTTTGCGTTTTTAGTAAGTATTCCTTCACTAAACATTACCTTTATGAGCCGAAGCAGGAAAAAAAACAACTATTCAAAAGAAAACTTTATTCATGCATTTCTATGAAATGTTTTATAAGTTTGCTCTCCGCTCAAGAAAAATTTATTAAATTGATTTTTTTCGTATCTTTTGGAGTTGAAGGAAGGTTGAAGCTGCAGAGTACACTGAAATTTTTTATGAAAATCAACTTGAACAGGCATATCAATAATATCTCTAAAATTGCTTTTGAATTGTACTCCAAATACTGTGATGCCTTCTTCGATATTTCACTTTTTGAGTCGCTGTAACTTCTTCAGTTTGGCCTTTCTTTAAAAAAATGTACTTCTATAAAAATGTCTGTTTTTCAGATTTAATTCATTGGAATGCAAAATTCACAATTTATTAGAAATATTTACATTAGTAAGTTCATAAAATTCTGAAAAATTATGTCACCCGTTACGATTGGTTGAATGTTATGATGCAACAATTTTTAAAAGAGTTTTGAATCTATATTCCTTTTCTGAATAATTTTGAACTAAATTCATAAAAACCTTCCAAATTTACATCTTCAATAAGCTCAATGATACCTTTCCAATTTAAACTAATCTCTTTTCTGTTATATTAAATTCCAAAGTACAAGAGTTTGATAACTTCGTATATAATTCAAAAGTACCAAAATCGGTCTTTTAAAAATAGTCTTCATACAAATCCAATGGACAAATTTCATTCCGAGGTATGCTCATTAAAATGAATTAAATATAAGATGCATAAAAGAAAATCCAGTCCCAAATCTGGGAAATCTGGTTAACTTGATTTATAATATTCATAAAAAGGATGCTTTATAAATTTTCTAATAAACTGAATAGTATTATAAGAAATTATTCTGTAGAGTAGATGTCATCTATTTTCCTATTCATTCATTTAGAATGATATACATTAGTGGGAATCAAGAATATAGAAAAAAGTATTTATTCATATAGACGCGCAGAAAAAATTAAATTTTTAAGCACTCTCACATATTAATGATATCAAATTTATACCGAATTTTAACTAATTTATTTCTGTTTTTATGGAGGGTTTACTTTTTCGTATGCGAAGTACTCAAAGGGAAAGTACTGTAATCAGCAGAAACTTTTACAACGTTTTATTAAAATATAATTTTAGTCCTTCTTGAGTACGAAGAATCATCCATTCTGGGAATTATATCCGTCTATGAAACTGACAACAAAGAAACGGGAAGATATAGATGAATTAAATGTGGCATGTAGGCTTTATAGTAAAAATTGTAAATCTGTAACTAATTTGTAACGCAAAGAGCCCGAGAAATCTGCCCGTCCTGGTGCATTGGAACGCCGTAGCTCGAATACCAACGACTTAGATGAATGAAATTTGGTTTTCTATTTTATCATCAGAGAGTTGTAAAACTGAAACAAAATGCAGGACAAAGCAGTCTACTGGTTGACTGTCTTTTGGTCTCTGTTCGTACGTATGTGAATATGATAACTCAACAAAACTGGTAAACGGATTCGGGTATGTTGTCTTGGCATCTAAAGTGTAGATCCTTACAAATTTTCGGAACCATTTAGTCAAAAGAGCGAGGTTCAAAGTGGTGTTCTTCAACACCGATTCTCTTCATTATACGAAGAAAATACCCAGACGCACATATGAATGCATATGTGCATTTTCATCCTCCAAATGAAATGCATTGTGAAAGTAAACAAAAATTCGCCATATTTCGGAAGTATACAAAAAATCGGAGGGGAAATCTCTAGCGTTGGTTGAAAATTTGAATTTAAAACTAATAATTTTAAGGCTAAAATTTATTCAAAATATAATATTTTTGTAACTTTTTATAAAATTCGTATACCTTTTGTAAATAATGATTTCAAGACAATAGCTTATTTCCAGGTATTATATATCTGTTGCTTCTTATAAAACTTATATACCTTATAATAAAGGCAGGGAGTTGCATGTAGTAAAAATGCAGTGGGATAAACAGGTTGGAATTATTTAAATTCGGGTTCTTTCACCTCCATGAAGTGACTATTGTTACCAAAAAAATGAAACGGTATTTTCAGTGTACTATAATTGTATTTTGCTGAATTATAAGTTATTATGAAAGTGCGTACGAAGTAATCGAATTTAACGAGTTATTTCATTGAAAATGCATGCCTTGAATTCAAAGTTTTACTGTGCAACAAATAACTAATGTATTTAGTTGAAAGATAGATTTTTCTAGAGGGAACGCATTCCAGTATTAAATGCAAGAATCGCAGATGTTCGTTGTGCTCTCTTTTTGTTACACGATATTAATGAAGTCTGTAATGCCATTTTTGCCAAACCTTCCGCAACGTGCCCCTGTCCAGTTCATGCTGGCAATAGCATTTGTGATGCGGGTTTTCAAATCAGTGATGGCCGTTCGATATGGAGGCACACACGCTTAATTTTCTACAAATCCCCTTAAAAGGGATCACGGAATTAGATTTGGGTACTGCAGTGGCAGGGTAACTCTTCTGCATTTCTGCCAACAGATTAACCAATGCACAGATGTGGTTACGATTTATTAACCACTTAACTTAATAATTTTCTTTACTATCTAATAAGATGACCCCTCCTGTTTTGGAAAGGGGCTGTCGTTTTCATTCATCTATGAAGGTATAGGATAATTAAGATGTTTATGGATCCCACATATTTTTTGTGTCAAATTATAAAGCTAATTAATGATTCAATTTTAGTTTATAAGACTAAAATTTCGATAATTCGATGCACGAGCATTCTCGGGCTGTTAAGTTAAGCGGTTAAGGTAATGCCACAACATCCAAAGACCATCGCTGATTTGAAAGTCCGTATCGCGGCTGCCATTGTCAGCATCGACTAAGACAGCATGCCAAGAAATACATTACAGACTTGATAAATGTCATGTAATAAAGGAGTGCACATTGAACATGAGTGTTAAAAACTTGAATATATTACCTCTTCAAGAATGTATCTTTGAAACAAAAAGAAATCCTGACATGTTGATTAGGGTGGACCGAAAAACAATTTTTTTCGAAATCGCTATTATAATAGTGCGGAAAGGGTTCTCTCTGGGTTTAATAAACGCGGTGTAAAATATTTTTTTGATTGGATAATATCTTCTGCTCTCGCATCGCGCTTGGATTTTGGAAATTTGGGTACAAATTGCAATTTTTACTCGGTGTAGGAAATATAATTATTTTTGAATATTGCTATTCTAATAGTGCTGAAGAGGTGCCCACTGGGTTCAATAAGAAAGGTATAAAATATTTTTTCGATAGAATAATATCTTCTGTGCCCGCATTGCAATTGAAATTTTGCAATTTCTGAAAAAAAGTGCACTTCTTTATGTGTTATAGAAATAAATCAAACATGAAAAATAGATGGGTACAAACACTGTTTTTGTTGTATTGTGTTGTACAATTGATTATATAACCTGAAAATTATTAAATAATTGCTGAGTCATAATATATTAATATAATATTTGTTAAGGATATTGTAATCATAGAATGCTATGACATGCCAATACCAAAACTTTACTTGCACTTAATCAGCAGAAAGAGGCTTGAAATCAGCCTTATTGTCGAATTGAGGCATCGGGAAAAGAATGTGGATCTAATGAACCCGTCTCTATTTTGAAACCCATAGACCTTAATTGATGCTTCTGTCATTAACTTGGTACACCGTTCCATTGCCTGTGTGTCATATAGGAAGTGAACGAAGTCCCATTCTGGATTTTTCTTATCACGCACAATGGATCTAAATAAGGCAGTGGATATATTACGGAGGGTTGGTGGAGAAGTAATGGTAATTGAAGACCAGTCAATCATTTCCGTATAGTCAGCTGCTTCAAAATTAAGTTATGGTGGAGAAAGACACGTACTGACTTTACATTGGAAGATGACTCTCTATACTTAATTATACGTCGTGCAGCAAGTTCTCTGATGTACACTCTTTCATACTTCAACATACATAGCAAGATATTCTCAGGATGAGCAAAGAACGAATTTCTACAAATTACTCCATCAACGACGTCCTTGAGGTCTTGAGATAAACACCTGGATCTAGAAATAGTTTTCTACACATGCTTAGTTCAATATTTAAGCGAGTGTTTAGACTTTATATTAAACCAGTTTGGAGTGTAAACTTTCATTACAAACTCGGCGATTTGTTTCAGCTTCAAAGAAAAGGCTGGAGAACTAACACATAATCTTAGAACTCTGTTGGCTGTTGTCAGCCAGCGTGAATGTGATAATGTACCAGGACTGCGTCTAGCCAGCTCATCAGAACAATTTCCCAATCGCAACGCTTAAGATATTTCTAATAAGTACATTTGATCCTTGCTTAAGTCACGTCTATCTGTTGTTGGTAATTCGCCGTCAATAATTTCGAAAGTTGTAACTGGCAAAGTTTCACATGTAAGGAGCGCCTTCCCAAAGTTACCAGAATATGATTTTGGACCATTTGTTGGCACATCCAACGTTTCAAACAGATGCCTCAGAGTAAGTGTTCATTAAAATCAGAGAGACATATTACCCACTACAGAGATTTACAAAGTTTCAGTTCCAAACGCTGAATTACACCGGATTTTCATCCGGTATTAACAGATGTGCCGTCACAGCCAATTGCCAAAAGCTGAGAAAGATATCTTGTGATCCCTTCAAAATATCCGATAATAGAAGCGGAAATCTGTTTTGCGGTGCCAAATGATGGACTCAAATGAGTAATTTAATGTGAACCCAGTTCTTAAAAAAGACATAAACGTTCCTCGTTTGTTTTTCTCGTGTATCTTTTAGTATCTACTCTCTCCTCTATCAATGTAGAATCTTTACGACCATCGAAACCCTTCAACGTTAATTCCTGAGCTTCACTTGAAGCCTGGAATTTTAAATCCTTTCTAACTTTAGCCTTTTCCCTTCGCAGCTTGTTTTCGTCAACTACCAAATCTGAGTTGTTGCTAGTTATGAGACCGACATCGTGAAGAACACTTGAAGCAATTGCAGCCACAGCCCGGTCCGAGACGCCACACCTGTCTCCAACCACAGGAGTTGAAGGGAGGCCAAGTCGCATTTGTGATGATTTAGCTACAAACGGAGTTAATTGTTTGTACTTAGGATCAGTAAGAGAGATTAAACGGTTCGATGTTGATGGTTTGTAAGTATTCAGATTTAAAATTACTTCAGATATATCTGAAGAACAATCCGTTTCTTTATTTTCATAATGTACATACTCTGCGTTAGGCGTTGCTTGTGGATGATATAAATATAAATTGTGAGCCTTTATATAAGCATTATCAGCAATATTCCGAAGTCGTTTCCTGTATGAAAAGACAAGAAAAAGTGTACATTTTTTACAAAAATTGCAAAATTTCAATTGCGATGCGGGAACAGAAGATATTATTCTATCGATAAAATATTTTTTACCTTTCTTATTGAACCCAGTGGGCACCTCTTCAGCACTATTAGAATAGCAATATTGAAAAATAATTATATTTCCTACACCGATTAAAAATTGCAATTTTTACCCAAATTTCCAAAATCCGAGTGCGATGCGGGGGCAGAAGATATTATCCAATCAAAAAATATTTTTCACCGTGTTTATTGAACCCAGAGAGAACCCTTTCCGCACTATTAGGATAGCGATTTCGAAAAAAAGTGTTTTTCGGCCCACCCTAATGTTGATAGTAAAGCTTTGAAATCAGGACATTCATTTTGAGTCATCCAGTATTCAACAGTAGGAAACAAGTTATTACATAATTATGAACTGCAAACGTTGTAGCCAAATATAAATATTTTTATTCAAATCATTGTAATATATGTTAAACTAAATGCATCTCTCTTGGTAATTTTTTTTTTATCGAACATGGATGATGAATAATTTACTGCTAATTTTAATTAGATTTTGAAAAAAATATGGAAGTTAACTAAATGTATTTTAGTCATGATGGTAATTATGTTGTTCTTCGAGTTCTTCCAATTTAAAAAAAAAATGATATTTGTTTTTCTTTACACCTTTTGAAGTATTTTTTTTAAACTCTTGGTTTTAAAATTATCGCTAAGTAAAAAAAAGAGACATGTAATCTGCTGAAAGATTAATTACTTTATACGAGTTTCCAAATTGAGAATTTTTGTAAAGCCTTGGTCAATTAATTATTATTAGTTATTTTATTATTTTCCTTTCCAGTAAAAATAAACAGGGACGTGCGATACTGTTTTACGAATGCATAAAGGTTATATTTAAACTTTTTCTTGCGTCAGAAGACTCTTTCTGAATATTTATGATAAATGGAGAGAAAAGTTCAAAGTCAATTCGAAGCGTTCATTCGTCATTTCCTCTCCATAAAGTTTCGTCTAAAAATGAATCTACATTTATGCAAGTCAGGGGGTTTAAATAAAATAAATGAAAAGCGAATGATTGTTTTGGTCCCTCGATTTAATATAATCGCGTGTGATGACAAAGAAAATTTATGACCATACACTGTACTTACATTTCATAAATATGAAAACTTGATTTATGTTTCTAACAAGTGCTTGTCCATTTTTATTTTTTGAAGCATTCATTCTATATAAGAATTTATTATATTCTATACTACTACAATATTTTATTAATTAACGACCCGTGCATTTCGACGTAAAATATTTCTTATGCAAGACCTAAATTCAATAATAGGTATTTAAACATTAGAAACGCAATTTATTTTTATTTTAAAGTTGAATATCATTATATAGCATTGTCAGAAAATTATCGTTTTAAATTCTGAGTTAATTAATACTGAACGTATAACACTCTGACTCCTAATCCGGCCGTAACCCCGTCCATGCAACTTCTATACTAGTGGGGCCGATTTCGGCCGGTTGCTTTTCCGAAAGAGGGGAGAAGGCAGTTGGGCGAGTGGTTATTAAAGGGACCCTTAGGGGAGAGATAAGAGATGAAAGGCCTGCCATTCATATCTCCCACCACCCTTAGTAAGGAGAAAGGGGGGAACGGGGCGGACGAATCCATTCCACAGATCAATTAGTAAGCAAACCTCCGTATACAACTGTACTCAGATTTTGAGAACTTTAAGTAGTTAGAGGGTTAAAGAAATTAGGAGAAAGTGCCGCTTTGATTTTCTGAAAGGAAATTGTGAATCCATATTTTTGAACTTGAGGAAGTATTTAAATCTCCGAGCTTATTCATAACGCTCTGTATTTCTAATTTTCTGTTTGTAAATAGCGGATTAATCTTGGTATTTCTACGAATCAAGAATTTAATTCTGTTCTTATATTAGTGCTTGGTATTTATAAGGTTAGACGCACAGTTTATCCATCAGAGGTATTAAAACTGTTAGAGATACGGTATCTAACTTTCTAATACAATCTGAATCAAAGACGGTAATCATAAGAAAGTTCAGAACTTTTGCATTTAGAGAAGAAGCTATATATGGTCTTTATTATTCTCGAAGTACATAAATTACAAGAAACTGTATTATTAATTTTGTTTTCTGTTTAAATAGTTATGTAGCATAATGAAAGGCGTGCCCAAATGAAAATAGGACTGCAATTCTGGCGTCTATATTTCACGGAGCAGACCTCTGAGATTTCTCTGGCAGGAGGCCGTGTATATCAGGGGAAATCTGGTGTATTGTTGGATGAAACAGAAGCTTTAAAATAAGTAACGTCATGCCATGCATTATTCCAAACAGTGACACCACGCAGCAATGGCTGTCGGTAGATTCTATCAGTGGAACCGACATTTACAGTCGGTTGCAGAAAGGGTATTGTACTGAGAGTATACCACATAGAGTTTCGATGGTGCAGTGATTTTAATCATGGACATATGAGCACAGTTGTCTTGCCACGAAAAAGCCAAGCACTTTTAGTCATCAGTGTAAAACTCGCTGTCTTATCGGAAAACTGAGCTGCTGGACTTATCCTCAATCTCAGACACATTCCATTGTAAATATCGGCTCCATTAACAACTTGTGCCGATACAAAATTGGTTTACTGAGCATGCTTGGACATGGCCACGATGCTGTTCGTTTTGTTGCTTCTTTTTCATTCAGTGACATATCGCCACAAATAGTTTTATACCAAATTTCTCCTGACTTATAGTGCCATCTTCGACAAAAAACTCAAAAGTTGTATCCAAGGTATAAAGCTTCTTGAACCAAAGCCTCACTTTCATATGGGCACGCCCTATATCCAAATGAAGTATTTTAACGAAATTCAATAAAAATTCGAACGATAATAATATGAGTTGTCAAGCATACCTTAAGATTCTTTCAATATTGAAAATCCAAAATGTGCAATGGTGATTCATTAATCCTCGCTTTCATCTAATGGTTCACGATTCAAAATTTGCTTTGTCCGCGCACGTCCTATGATAATTTCAATAATTTACACTACCAATAAAAATATTCGGAATCCACTCTTAAATATGAGTGCTGTGTTGCATACCGAAATAAAAAATAACTGCAAAATTCTCGGTATATATTTATTCGATTAATATTTTTATTTATTATAGTCATTCATTTAAAATCTTACGTATTAGAATCACGTAGTCATCATGGAAAGAACTGCACTGAAGATTCGATAACATGAAACAGGAGCAGCCAAGTATTATAATTAAAATAGGAGACATTCTCTTCCATATATTTTCTTGAAAGTACAAGAATGAGCCTTTCTGTCTCAATGGGAACTTTACATATTTCGGCAACTATATTTCTAGTCCACATCAAGTATAAAATACAAAAAAAGACCGAATTGCATATTCTTGTATTATTTCAACTGAATAGCTGTACAATTTATAAATTTTATTTTTTAGACTTTTTAGCTAAATGTAACATTTCAAGGAGCTGAAAAAATGCAGAGACAAAACAAAAATAAAATATATTCTCTCAGCTTACAATTTGAAAAAAATGAAACCTCATGAAATATTTTCTGTGTAATGTTTGTTCTTATCAATTGAATAAATTAACTTTTTTCAAACAAGCAGAGTTATTTTTCTCCTACGAATTATACATGTTTATAGAAAGAAAAAATAGAAGAGATTAAAGAAAAAGAAGAATTCAGTTATGGATGAAAGAAAAATATTAAAAAAAAAATGTTGAGACTTTAATGAAACGCAAAAAGGGCGTGTTCAAAAAAGTCTTCAGCCATTTATCACAATATTAAACGAATGTTTTTTTCCGCTTTACCACTATGTTATTCGAAAATATAGTTATTTTTTCGATTTTTTTGGAAATATGTGAGTTGCCGATTTTTTTTTATTGCTTTGTCACTTGAAAGACATTCCTAAAAATTCATCTCTTATCGAAAAAACAGTCACTGTCGGATTGATATCATTCAATAGTATACTGCAAAGAGCATGCAGGGTTATACGCATACTAAAATATATTAGTTGTTTTTGTAAATGGCTATATGAGAAATTTCTCTTAAATAGTTATTTCGCATTGGCATATTAAATATATCTAATCATGATATTATTATGTGATTTTTGGTGGCATATGAAATATGTGTCATTGGATATGTTATTTTATGACATAAATGCTTAATTGTTGAAATACAGCATCTGGTAATCATGCAAAATTAATGAGAAATCATGATATTTAAGGAAAATTAATTCTTACTAGAGGTCGCCCAGCGGTCGAAATTTGACCGTAATTCATTAAATTTTTAAGTGTGAACGTTATTGAGGTTATTTTTTATTGAAACAAAAAAAAAACGGGCGGTTAAAAAACTAAATGTTGTTCGACTGTTGACCACAGACTTTTATGTGTTTGACATTGAGTATGAACGTAAACAATGAATGTTTTATTTTATTTAATTTAATGTATTAGTAATACATACTATATATAAATTCCTTAGAGACAATCTCTACTCTGTGCGACTGTTTGACCACAGACTAATATGTGATTGACATTGACAGATTTAAATCATCTGCATTTTGCATTTCACTCCGAAGAGTTGTTTTACAAATAATCCAAAAAACCCCTCTTGGACTGGATTTCACTTCGGGGGATTAAATCAATTAAAAATCATCCACTCCGCATGAGCTCCTCAAGGGAGGCCAGACCCAGGAACCAGCGAGTGCAGCCTGCGACAACATCGATGTAGTGCATTGTGACAGCCATACGTGTCCAACGCTCAGCAAACTCCGAAAAACCGGCACACAGCCACAAAATGGTGAAAATTACCTATAAGTTCTATCAGCATTACATAAATTTTATCTTTCTGCGCTCCTTCTCCATATGAACTTTAACTATGCCAAATCTCACACTCCTCCGTGAGCGCAATTTGCTTAAAAAGCGGTACAAATTTTTCTCTTCACGTATTAATATATAGATGTAAAAGTGAAATTTTATTGTTATCATGTGAATTCTCATTTCATGGCATCTTTTTTATCGGCAATTCTAACATATCATGAAATGACGGTGTTATCATCACTAATAGACAATTATTGTATATACAACGCCGAAACGAAAATGGGGCGGCGATTCAAATAGTATTACTCCACGAGATAGAAGCGAAGATTTCTCTGGTAAATAGGCCGTGCATGTCAGGAGGATGTCGTTGAGCGAAACAGAAGAAAAAAAACAAGTACGTACTTCGTGCCATGTAATCCTCCAAAAAAGCTTAGCAATGAGTAATCCAATTTTTATAGGCATAAATTGTTAGTGGAATCGACGTATACAGTCGAATGTGTATGAAACAGAGAGTATGTTACGAATTGCAGTTTTTCCGATGGTATAGTGATTTTTACATTAATGTCTACGTGTGATTGATTTGTTCGTGAATCTGCGTTCGCGTGTCCATCATTAAAATAACTGTACCAACTTAATGCTGTATTACATTGCTACATACAGTTCCTTACACATTCTTCATTCGACTGCAAATGTCGATGCGACTTAAACAGAAATCGGACTTCACGGTTCCGAGTTCGGGGGCATACTGCGGCGAAAATAAAAGAAAAGCATGTTCGGGGAATCTTGTATGGCACGACGTTACATGTTTTCTCACTTCTATTTTACTGAACGGGACGCAGCTATTTATAGTAAAACGTCGATTAACCGTCACTCGTTTAGCCATCAGTTTCGCTTATCCGTCAGCGTCTAAAAAATATCAACAAACAAACAGACATCTTTAAAATTGTCCATGGATTACTTTCACACCCTACTATGCAAAGCTGCTAGCGACTGTACCGTATGATGTATGAAAGTAGCGAAGGTTAACAGTTTTACAATACATTTCTGTCCATTACTACTCTTATGTTGGTCGTTTTGTAAAATTAAATACAACATGTACGTATTTGCACTTTTAAAGGATTTTATTTTCATTTTCGTCCCAAGCCGTCAGTGAAAATCGTGTTGCTGTACATATGTATTAAGAGACTTCTGTTATCCGTCTATTCGGTCATCCGTCACAGACCTGGTCCGGACGGCGCCGGTTAATCGAAGTTTTATTGTACTGATTTATACAAGATTTCTTCTGAAATATGCAGCCATTTATTTACCAGAGAAGTCTCAAAGTTCTTCTCCATGGTATGAGGCAACTAGATCCTCATTGTCTCTTTCATTTGGACTCGTCTTATATCATTTAGAACTGAAGCGGAACTGCCACATTTTTAGGCCAAATTGTACCTGTTGAATATGCTCTGTACTAATTCTGCTATATGGAGGACGACTAAATACTTAACTAATATCTATTATTAACGAGTCCATTTTTAGTTGACGATACATGTGTCAAAAACTATTAAAGAGTATTGAATGTGGCTTTGCGAAAAATTCCCAAGGAGGATTCTCTCAGATATCGGTTTAATTTCTCGTATTCTTGGGCTCTGTCGTTATTTAAACAAATTCAATATTATGTCTCTTGTGTCAAAAAATCCATTAAACTTTTTTTTAGTTTCCATAATAATAAATAAATGTTATAATTTTTTTCGATTCCCTGAGTTTTTTGCTTTCAGTCTGAAAAATGTTCGATTAAAGTCAGCATAAACGTAAATGTCTCTAAAATGAATTCATATTTAAAAAAACTTGATGAAATCGTGTACGCAATCAATTGTGAGTCTACGAATTTTAAATGATAGTATAGACTATGATATGGTAATGATTTTACAGCATTCCGGAAAGTACAAATACTCAAAATATCGTCGAAATTTTCAACGTAAGAGCAAATAGCACTGAACACAGACAATTAATTCGAAGAGTATGTGCAAATTAACAGAAGGGAATTGTGTATAATGAATCATTGAAGTATAACACAAACAGTTGTTGCAATATCAGAAATTTAAAACTCCAGATATAAAGTGTTTTCAAAGCTATGTTGCACAGTAAAGTCAAGAAACAAATTTCCTTTCCATAACAGGTGACGAGTTATATGTCTGAACAGACATTAAATATTTGTAATAAATATATAAAACGAGTTGGCATCAGAGCAGTAAGGTTTAAAGGATTGTGATAGTATGTTAAAACTAAAGCACATGATTAGCTTAGAACAGATAGTCTTTAATATATCAGATACTCATTTAAAATTGAGATTTCGCTAGAAATTCCTTCCACATACCCATTAGATGAATTTGAATCTAGAGTATTATTTTTGTACCCTAAAAGATATATACGGATCAAATTTTGAATAAAATTCCGAAAACTTGGAATTGGATATAATCTGTCCATATATGCGCATATTGAACATTTAGATGATAATAATACAGTTTTATACCTTTCCTACCCTTCTGTCTCTTACAAATATGATTTTATCAATGTTTAACTTTAACTTCAAATCCTTCCTTTATTATAGGTGCGCAATTACAACAGCGATATCCAGTGAGCTTTTCAGATTATTGTGATATAGTTTAAATAACGTTATCACATGCAACTCAAAGTTTTACGTCGATGTTGATGCACAACTACTTAATACACTCCTGCTAAAAAAATAAGTAACAAACACGAAAAGACTCGGTGTACATACAAAACGGTGAGTTATAACACACAATTTAAATAAGAGGTAGAGGTTGCATCGCCAAATGCAAATAGGCAACCAAAATTATCATAAAACGCAATCCCGCGGTCACACCGCAACGCCTTAAAAAGAGGCTTGCCCGACCTATGCTTCAGTTCGCAAGCAGCGATAGTTCCGCGGAATCCGAGATAGCAAAAGCGGAAAGCATGAGTAGAAGAAACCATTTGCACGGATGAGATGCGCTGGAGGGCTGTCGGTATGTTGCAATCTGATGCAAGACAATCTGCTGTTGCCAGAGAGCTGAATGTGCACCGTAGTGTCATCCATAGGCTGTGGAACCGTTACCAAAGGGATCAAAACGCCAGTAGAAGGCGTGGGTCTGGACGCCGGAGAATCACCACAGCGGCAGATTATCGCTACCTGTTACAATGTTCCAGACGCCTGAGGACACTAACAGCGCGACAACTGGTGTCGCAGCTCTCTGCTGCTGCAGGAAGGCCCATATCCCGCCAAACTGTGTCGCGCGGACAGCATGAAGGATGACTGTTCGTACGACAACTTGTTGTTTGTGTGCCTTTGACCCCAGCGGACGTCAGAGCGCGGTTGCATTGGGCCCGTGAACATCGCAGTTGGACACCAGAGCAGTGGGGTCACGCACACTTTACGGATGAGTCTCGATTTAACATCCAGAACGATTCCCGAAGGGCAATGATATGGCGCGAGCCATATACATACTATCAGGCGCCACGCATCGTAGAAACAGACCATTACAATGGTGGCGGGTTACTTGTCTGAGCAGGGATAGCAACGAACGGCCGAACCGACCTCTGCGTGTTCTCTAGGAGTTCCGTCACAGATGTCCGATATCGCGGCGAAATCCTACACCCTCTTTTGCGGCCTTTTATCTCTGCAATGAGTGTAGTCGCGATATTTATAGACGATAGCGCCCGCCCGCATAGAGTACGATTGGTGCGGAGTTATCTGGAGAGTGAAACCATTCCACAGATGGTGTGGCCTGCTAGATCATGGGACCTGAATCCCATAGAGAATGTGTGGGACATGTTAGGAAGACGGATTGCAGGTCGCAGTGTGCCGCCTGGTACACTCCACGAGCTCTACTACAGGAATGGGCATTACTGCCACAACAAGTGATCAACGGCACTATTGCCAGCATGCCTCGCCGTTGTCTACCAGTTTTGGGCTGTCGCGCCGCGACGGCCGTAATATATGTGTTTTTATTTGTCTTTGCTTTATTGTTTGATATGTGGTCTAGTAATGCCACACCTACCTCAAATACAACTTTCACGCATATCCATTAAATATTTTTTGTTTCATTCCGAGTTTTGCCTTTGTTGCTTATTTTTTGAGCAGGAGTGTATAATAAAGAGGATTTAAAGAATAGTTTCAAACAGATTTTGCACGTTACGACACCGTCCATATACCAAATACATCTGTGTGATAAATCTGATTGTAAATGTTACATTACTGTTCATGCAAAAAATCATATTAATTTAGTTTATAAAAGAGAGTAAAAATTTAAATATATCGAGGCAGTGTATGAACTGAGCCTTTTAGAAGATTTCCTTTATATTTTAAAATTTGTTAATCTTTGTTTGTTGTCTTCATAAACTGTCTACAACGTCTTTTTTTAAATTCTAAAGCTCTTCAAATGTATGAAAATACATTTGAAAAACAGCTTTTATAGACACAAGTTTTTTTAGTATAATACATTGAAGTATTCTTTTTCTTTTAATAATTTTCAAAGTTTATGCCTTTAATTTATAGATCATTCTTATAAGCATCTTTGACATTAAATTTTCTGAAATCATCTTCAAAAATTTTACTTTTTATAAAAGGACAATTAAATCGAATGAGGCAATTGATGAGTTGTTGAATCTTAGAATCCAAATGCCATAATTACACTTCGAACGAAACTGCTGATGGCATGGAAAATCTACCCAAGAAGAATGAACGGATGTCTCTTGGGAAATTTCAGGTAAAAGGCAATTGCCACTCATTTTTATTTCTTTGTTATCAATGACTAATGTAAGTATCAAAGATACTTACTTGATCTGTGGATGTAACGGGAAACAGATGTAAATGTAATTTCTGCATGCAATATTTAGGAAATAGTCATATTCCTAAACATATTATTATTAATTGCAAGCGCTACAGATACATTTATTGATTACAGCCCAATAACAACCATCATTTGTAAAGAAACAGAAGTAGTTTTGTTTTCCATTTTCTGCCATTTCTGTTATGCTTTTGATTTTAACAACCATTCTGAATGACAAAAATAATCTTGAAGCAGATATTGAGTTTAGTAAAAAAGCAATAGAAGGCATGATTGGCCAGTAGAAGGCTGTTTGGTTACCAAAACTACTATTAAGCTGTTACACTTTCTTTTTTTACTAGTCATTACTACTGTCTATTTAAACCATTATAGTATAAAATATTCATAAGATGTTATCATAAATAACAATATGCTGAAGAACATTGAGATAAGCGTATCTGTAGATTTAAATTCTTCGAGTTAATAAATGATAATGAAATATTTTTATACCATTTCATGTTTCTAAACTGGGTTTTATAATTTTTGTAATTAATAAATGCCTTGAAATACCATATTCTGGAAAAGAACGTAAGTATTTTGATAAAAAATATAATTACATTTCCTTACTTGAATTTAGTGTAAAACTATTTGTATTTTGTTACTTAAATCCATTGTAGAATTATGCTTGTTTTATTGATTAAACACATTGTAAAATTATTCCTCATTTATTACTCAGTTTTGATAATTCGCATTTATAGAACAACTCCTTAAAATGCCTTGATTTACAGTTTTGTGCAGTGAATAGTAAATACAAATATCTCTCTAATAACATGAGAGCACAAATCCAATATTTTGATGCCGTTACTTGCGTCTGCACTCTTTTTCGACAACTCTTTTCTGATCGATTCCTGTTTGCAGTCAGTTAGTGTGCTGCAAGCGTTCCCGCCACCCATTAACCCCATTCACTTAGTGCTCCATTAAATCTCAGAAGGGGTGCCTCGCACCCCTCAGAGTTCCCGAAAGAGCCACAAAACTGGCAAGACGTTCGCTTTTCGATTTCAAGTGCGTGTTTACGGCCCGATGCTTCGATTATTTCCTTTTTTGTTCGTTCGGATTCCAGGTTTTGTTTCAGACAGATTTTATGGGCGGGAACTGATTGCGAGTGGAACCTTTTGTTTCTTCTTGCACAAGTGCAAAGCTAAAGATGCGATCGTTTTGATGCAGCCTTGTTTGATTTTAGTGAGTCAATGTGCTAAGAGTTTCTAAAATGGAGGAAGATAATCCGAATGTGGGCGAGAGGAAAAACAATCTAATTTGCCTAATTTTGAATATAAATATCTGTTAATAGCATTGAAAAGTAAAATTTTAATTTTGATATCAATATAACCTTTCGTGATCATATTACTAAAGTGTTCTTGCATTACATTATGCAATTTTGAATTGCTTTTCTTAATTCACACTGTAAAATAGTGAACAACGGATACATTGGTGTATCAGAATATTCTGCAAATTAAGAAATCCAATAATTTGTTTTCTTAAGGTTTATAAAACTCTATATCGATAAAGTCACATAAAATTCTAAATTAGTATATTTTTGTTCCAGACATAAAGGGTTAAAAGTGATATAAAATTATTTGTTCCAAATTTT